>JAWCTZ010000326.1:0-47905 GCA_036850595.1 Rhyacichthys aspro | reverse complement strand
TTTTTTGTACCAGATGGCACTGACTGCTCATCTGGATGAAATGAACGGGTTGTATATAAGACAAAGGGAAAATGTCAGTGACGTTTGACATGAGCATTAACTGTGGCAACATTAGCTGATTAATTGGAGCGCCAGAGTCGTAAATAAATCAAGCATTGTTGCTTTTAACTGTTGACCCCATGTACAGTTTGCATATACTCAACTCTGTGTGAAGGTCAGGGGGTGATTACTAGATAGATCTGCACTGAAGCAAATGAACACCAGTGTGCCATTTCTATTTGTATCTAAAGTGTTTGTTCTGCCAAGATCTCCTTAGGTTTTCTTTGACCTTCTAAAACACTTCAATACATGTACAATCTGACTTCTTGTTACAGTGTGGGTTATATAAGCAACACAATGGAACTCCAAGGCTTATATATGAACATGTGACAACTATGTCGAAAATTGCGACATTTTTGGTAACCCCTTTTGAGATCGTAAAGGTTCATATGTTACAAATTTATGAAGACATACAAGACATCTTGACTGGTCATAATTGGGACTGAATCAAAACTGAACAAAGACATTATGGACTGAATCAGGGTTAAACCAGAACTTAACACAGATTGCTTTAAGGCAGAGGTGTCCAAACTTTTTACTACAAGGGCCACATTAGACATTAGAGAGGAAAATTTCCAAGGGCCGATAGTGTCTTCTGATTTTATTCTTATTCCATTAGTACAAATTTAGAAGGATTTGAACAGTTTTTGTTGGATTTGAACAGATTTTAGTTGGATTTGAGCCGTTTTACTTGGATTTGAACAAGTCTTAGTTAGAGCTGAACATATTTTAGATGGATTTGAACAGGTGTTAGATGGATTTGAACAGGTGTTAGATGGATCTGAACAGGTTTTAAATGGATTTGTACCTGTATATTAATGCTGTGTGACAGAGCTGGTGCCATTGGGGCCATAAACCACAAAGTAAAGTGTCAGTGAGGTATGCTTGATACCACAGATCTCAGGTCTAAGAACCATCAAAATGATCTTGAGATTATATATTTTTGGGCTACGCTGAGCTACTTTAACAACAAGACGACAAAAGTAAGTGTATTTCCAATTGTATTCAAATTCATAGATGTGGAGAGCATTTATTTATCATTTATTTACAATTTGTCCATTTAGTTGTGGATTCCCATGTTAGTCCAGTCTCAGCCCCTAAGTATCACTTGAATCAACTCTGGTCTAAATTAAAAGTACCCTCTAACAGAAGGAGACCAAAATATTTTCACTTCTCGAAAAGTGAAAATGGTGTGGTTAAGGTCAGAGTTCTGAACTTTAGCCGCCCAGAGAGCAGCACTGACAGTCCATTCATAAAGAGGGGTGTGCTGCATGTTTACAGTGGCCTGTGTGATTTATTAACACAGCACTAGCATCCGCAACACATTAGTTATCCTGCTCTCCATTTAAAAAGCCCATTCATTACACATTAATTAGTTGTTGATAAGAGCCCCTATACACTCCGGGACGATGCCAAAACACTCAAAGATGGCCGACAGTGGGTTTGTTGCCAAACTGTCTATTAACTCCGAGGGCAGTGAAAGTCGATCAGCCTGGGATTTAGACGGTGATGTGAAGTCATAAACACAGAGACTTGAGAAAAGTACTGGTTAAGTAAGTGTTAATAGTTTAAGAAGCTTCATTTGTGGGCTTTTTGCAGAACACAAAGTGGATTTAGGAACAACTGGAGCCGTTGAGGGAGTTCTTTCTAAATCTACTGTCAACACGTATTTGGCAGGATATTATACACACAGTGTTTTCCAGGCCACAGGTTATACACAGTGAGTCAAGATGAAATACAGAAAATGAGAGGGAGAAACACATGAAGGACAAAAGGCTGGAGATTAGTTTGATACATGCTGAACCCATGAGGGTTACAGTTTGTTCAGTTGTTTTAACCCCTGATGTACTATTGCTGTGTGTGAGATCCAGAAAGGAGCACATTTCCTGATTGTTGCAAGGAAATTATAATTAATGATATAAATGTTATTAATACAATGATTTCAGATTATTATTAGTACATTAGTAGCATAGCCATAGTAGTAGAGGTATATAGTTATTTGTTAAGAAGAGTTACAATGAAATAAACCAGTGATGATAAATAAATAACAATACTGGCTTCATTATAGTTCATCAGACAAATAAGTCAATAAAGTGACGTATACATTTGTAGGTAAAAATAATTACAAATGACAAGTTTACAAATGTATCTGCAATAAATCTGACATTGTTTAAAAAAAACAAACATTAAAAATGTTATATTTGGTTGAAAAAGATATACTACAAATAATATTGATCGTAAGCATACAATTTTAAGGTAAAAAAAAATCTACCTACTACTACTACTACTACTACTACTACTACTACTACTACTACTACTACTAAACTACCTCTACTACTACTACTACTACTACTACTGCTACTACTGTATTCTTGGTAGTATGAGCCTGACTACAAATTTGTCTAAATTAAATTGAAAACGAGCAGTAAAGCCTAATTATAAGATAAATATACATGAAAAATCACATATGTGGTTGGTGATAATATGAAATTGATATGATCATTAGCATGCAATGGTTACATTTAGAAAATTACATTATAGTGTATTCTTCGTATTTATATTCTGAAACTATAGTCTAAAATGTCCTGACATATCTGCAAACATACATTAAATATTACAAAGTTTGGTTGATTGGTTGATATTAAAAATGTATTATAATATTCTGCAGTGTATTCTTATTAAAGTGAATCGGAATTGTCAAAATTATATAAAATAAATTAAATGATATAATTATTTTTTTTATTCTGCATTGGTTTAGAAAATTTTACTTCTTCCAAATATTCTGGGGTAATTTCACTGATTTTGCTTTTTAAGGTTTGATTCAAAATTAATTAATTATTATGCATTTGGATAAATTTATATCTCCAAAAACTGGACTTTGAACAAATGAGCCGAGGAAGGTTTCCATTCAATAAAAGCTGCACTCAGAGGTACGTGAACAATGTCTTAAAAATGAATAGGAATATGTTCCATCTGGTATAATGCTAAGTGTGGGGTCATTTTCTATTTGGTATAGACATGCAAAACAGTTAGGTGATTGACATTATAATTAATGATATAGATGTTATTAATACAATGATTTCAGGTCATTATTAGTGATATTAGTAGCATAGCCATAGCAGTAGTGGTATATAGTTATTTGTTAAAAAAGAGTTTGCAAGTGCATATCAATTAAATAAACCAATTATGGTAATAAATAAATAAATAAATAAATACTGGCTTCAGTTATACAATACAATATTTGATACAGCGTTTATTAGTAGACCGAAATCTAAAATAACAATGTATGAATATTTGAAATTAATGGAGACAGCAAATCATTTGTCCTAGAAATATGAACTTGCAATTGTTGAAGAAACTGTAGGTAAAAAAAAAAAAAAAAAAAAGAACGTAGTACAATCATAATACAACAAGGCCAAAATTCTTCACCAGTACACAACTTTTTAACCTGAAACAGACTTGCAAACTTTTTCGGCAAAATGTCATTCAGTTTTTAGTTGTAGCTACAGTATATCACTGTTTAAAACTCTTGGCATGGTCGCATTTAGTGACGGAGAAAATCAAAGTCATAGCCTGTGGAGAAAGACCATGGTGCATAATTGTTCCTGTCTCCGATCATGGATTTCATTGTCAGCAGTTTGAGACAGTAGCCGAGGTGTGACAACGCTGGGGAGAGATACAAATAAAACGATTGTGGAGGGGGTCATCGAAAGTGCACGGCACATTTCCTACAGCCAGGATCACAAGGTTAACTTCAACACGAGGGGGGCCGAGTTGTTCCAGGACTAATCTGTCACACCCTCAATACGAAAGGCCATATCCCAATTCATTCACGCGGGCCAACGACAGTTTGAAGCCAGTGGGTTAATCAGCTTCCATGTGGCGTTGGATTTTGCTCAAGAATAAGAGTCCTCAATAGCAAATATGACGTGTGCTACATTCAAAATCGAGGACGTGCGGAGCTGAGTCAAACTAGCATGACTTAACACTTCGAAAGTGATGGAAGTGTCTGACAAAAACCTGCCAAAACCGGTCATCTGGAGGTTTTTGGGTCAATCTCAACTTAAGTCAGATTTAGCTGACCGTGTTTTGTCAATTGCGGTAATAGTAATAAGCGTCAGGATATTTTTATAGTATTTTCCCTGCCATCTGTATTCGGTCCCAAGTGTAGACAACAATCATCTCGCATTACGATTTCACTCGCGGCGGGTTCAGCCAGAGTTCAGATTAAAGTGCACAGTGAGATTATGATGTAAAATCCTGGCAAACGCATTAGTCCGTGTCCCATAAGGTTCACTGGGACGGTTTGCCGCCAGTGAATACAGCATTCTCTTGCTCCAATTAAGAAATCTCAGTCTAGACGAGTCACCACTTTCTGTCTTTCACTACGTAACGTGTTTGCATTGTTAGGACTGACCAGCGTCTATTCCTCAACAAAGAAAAACAAAACCAAAAGCTGTTAATTAGAAAAAAACACTGTGTTCACTTTGTATTTGAGACTGATTTTTTTCTGTTATTTTTGTAAATTGATTAATGATAAAGAATGGACCATTGTGCTTTATTATTGATTGATTATTGAATGAAGAAATCAAATAAAAACCAAACAAACCTTAAGCAACATTATCCAGCGTTGTAGGGTAATTATTAATACATACAAATCTCAACCAAAAAAAAAAAAATCAAACCATTTTGTTATTAGAACTACTTACAAAAAAAAAATAAATCCAACAATTTCATATTTTGGTAACCAGCCAAAAGCAATTAAAAACTTGGGGGTGTTTTTCGTGTGGTGACCATCCAACAATTGTATTAAAATGGCAGCGCTGCAAGTAGGTGGCACTCCTCCCAAAAACTAGGTGGCATGTATAATTTGTAACAAAGCAACTGCAGTTTAAATCCTTGATTAAATACAAGGTAATTGCAGATTGCATATTTAATAAAAAAAAAAATTTAAAAATCCAACACCATTTTTTTATTTTTTTTTTTTTTAATAGCGGTTGCAGCCCCAATTTTAGAATGAACAGTTGTAAACATATTTATATTCAGTATCATGTTTGGTTTATGGACGCACAGACAAAATTCAAAATACACCTTATTTCTTCCTTTTTTTTTTTTTTCTTTGGTACAAAATGAAAATACACAGTATAAAATAAAAAAAAAAAAAAATATCAAGCACTAAAAGTTTTGCAATCTCTACATACATTTTGCAGACGACCTTAAAATCTTGCAAATTAGTTCTGCTGGTGTTGTGTTCTAAAATATGAAATCAGTAAAAGCTGAGATTATTTTGGGCTTTGTTCCACTTTTGTTTTTGACTTCCTACAATGAATATCACAACCTTGCCTTACTTGAGGCTAAATACATTTTAGTCTATGTTGTGAATATAAAGACTGTACATAAAGATGGATAGAGGGTCAGTTGTATGCATGTTTACTTTCATGTGAACTATTTAACCACAGATGTCTTCAGAAAATATGAATTTCTTTTAGTTTTGGAGTTCTTGAACCATACTTGTATTTTGCATAGATGTGGAAACCTACATAGAGTTTTTTTTTCCATTTTTGGGGGCCTCAGAGCTTCAGTTTAAGTCAGTATGCTACCATTATTTTGCAACAAAATTAAAAGTAATTAAATACAGTGATTGCATTAAGGTTAAATAGCATACCGACTAATGACATTACATAGAGGTGTTAAAGTTTACTGATTGAACGCTACCATTAGCTTAAATGGAATGAGCTCCGTTGTACGACTACAGTTGACTTTGTGACCATCAATGTCAGGCTATTTTAAATGTTGCACACATCAGTTTTAATGCTTCGCTTGATGTCCATCCACTTCTTGTGAATTAGTTGATTGATTATTGCTGTTTATTGGCTTTGGTCGAGGCCCTGCATCAGCACAGGTAAGACGGCTCTTCGGATGCCATTTTGTTTCCCTGTCAATTTTTCTGCCAACGCTGGAGATAAATCACATGTTACAAGAGCTCGCAGATGAGTCAGAGCCGTGAATCATAGTTTTATCGTTTTGAATTTGAGCGAAAGTGCACTTAGATGATAGAGCCGTCGTTTGACATCGGAAGCTAAAGTATGAAGGAAATATATAAGCATCCTCCTACACATATTTCTTAAAGGTTGCCATCGAATCCAAGAACAAATTCCTCTGATCATTTATCCGGATTCTTGTCGGAGGCTCAGTCTTCACGTGTGATCCGTCAAAGGCATTTGTCCACCCACTAATCCCTCCATTTTAATGCTTGTCCACATCAGGCTTGGCCACATTAAACCGATGATTAATGATGTATTGATTGGCCTGTTTTGTAGCACGGAGCCAAGGTGCTGAGTTGACAGCGCACTCGCTTATCAGAGCCACCCAGCTTGCCAGAGGAGAATGTTTCCTGGGGGTAAATAAAGGCCTGGTTACAAACAGGAGAGCTGACACACATTTGTACACTTTTGTTTCACAAGCAGCTTTCAGATAAACTCCACGTGGAAGAAAAAAGTAAATACAGAGAAATTACAATTAGTCGTTTTGATGGATGAGTCGTAGTCCAACAAAAGCCCAGGCCAGTGTCTACAGGAAAATGGAGTTATTAGACGTTATTTGTTTCAGTAGGAGGTTTCAGAC
This sequence comes from Rhyacichthys aspro, assembly GCA_036850595.1. Taxonomy (NCBI): domain Eukaryota; kingdom Metazoa; phylum Chordata; class Actinopteri; order Gobiiformes; family Rhyacichthyidae; genus Rhyacichthys; species Rhyacichthys aspro. Next base: position 41,182 of record JAWCTZ010000326.1, on the reverse strand, counting down.
TGTGTGAATACAATTATATTTATATATATGCAAATGACCAAACCATAGATTATTTTAATGACGTTTTACTCAAGTCACAGCGTTTTAAAATACTGTATAAATGTGCTGCACAAGCCCCACAAATTCAAATATATACTGTATATCCACACATTTCTTGTCTGGCATGAATTAGGTAAAAATAAATAAATAAAAAAAATAAGGGGCAATGACATTTTCATACTTAAAGATAAATAATACAAATAAATAACGATAAATATAGTTTCTGTGAATTCTATGAAGCGGGAGCCATTTTCACTATGAAATCTAACTCTAACAAAATGACTTAAATTTCACTTATTTGATAAAAACGGAAATGTTGCCCATTTCAAGTAGTAATTTATTTGAATTTATTTTGCAATGCCTTAAATTAAATACCAACAAACTATTTTTTTGTGTATTCATTTCAACCTTGAAATAGTCCACTTGGAATGATGCTGACTTGACTTGGAAATTTACTAACAATGTATGTGGTGTATTTCAGAGCTTGACTTTATCCATCATCGTTGGTTAAACTGTCAAAGCCAGAATTCTAAGGGGTTCATTGTGAGGTAAAAAAATAAATAAAAAATCCTCTTGCTTTTATAATTATTTTAAATGGATATTTTAGTAATGGTGGGATATGTAGTTTTTTAGCAATATCTGGTGAACAGTACAAAGAAGAGTATGTAAAACGACTATGGTAGCTTTGCAGGGACATACTGTTAAAGTCTATGAACTAATCCAGTGGAATTGGTTCTGGTGGTAACTTCACTTTAAAAATGTTGTTACGAAATCAGTTATGTTCAAAAATACCCTAAACTTTCATACTTGCGGCTAATGGTCTCCACTTTCTTTATTTTGATACTACAAAACTATAAAAATGTATTTCGATGTTTTCCCAAACCTTATATAATTTGTGCAGAAGAGCAATTTCTGAAGGGCAGTCCTACTATACAATACTATATACTTCACTACTATATTGTCCTGCTACTGTATCTATGGAAAAAGATAGGAATCAACAGTGTATGCAGGGGCAGCCCTATATGATCACCGACGGTGCAAATAGACAGGAAAGCCATTGAAGCCAGGAAATGAGAAGGCAGCGAGTTGTGGAGGCTCTTCAAAATGATACTTATCTGCCAATCAGAGAGGAAATCAGAGATAAGGCTGAGAGGATTGCAGGTGAAACTACATGTGGAAGTGCAGGGCCGGAGTGAGAGGTGGAGGTGAGGGGTGAAGGAGAGAGCGATGGGGGATACACCGGAGTGAGGCTTAGATTGAAGAGAGTAAAAAAAAGGAAAAAAAGAAGGTAATAGATTGCTCTGGAAAACCAAGTGTGTGGAAGAGACGTAAGTGTGACTCAGGGAAGGAAAAGTGGAATTGTAATGGAAATGGAGCAAGCGGACTGTCACTTGATGCAGTTGGTTCAAAGTGAACATTACATGAAAATGTCATCTCCATATAGTGAGTAATTTACTCTCTTCGGCTCAAAATGTGCTCACAGAAATGACAAAGGCCAGAGGAGAAGAGGCCATGTAAAAAGTATTGTAAATCCATTAAAAAAAAGAAAAAAGAAAAATAGTTTTACATTACACCAATACAATTATAGGCCACAGACAGTATGAGATATAAGACTATTTTGTTGCTGGGTTCAAATTGATTCATTGTCAAGAAGTGCCGGCCACTACAGAGAAACCTGCTATGAACCATATTCAATGACTGTAGTATAATAGCCTTTAAAAGCTACTGTATAGATAGCTATGTGGACAAATGTTTTCCAAGTACATGAAAGCCACTCAAGTTGACACTGCATGTTGTTGCCCAGTCTTTAACACACCAGGTATTTCTAATCTCACAGTTGGACATACATCTAAGTTGCAAAGTGTAACATACTGTACACATCTTGCAAAAATTGTCATGTATTTTATTATTATTATTAGTATAGCATTTGCTCCTTTTGGGTTCAATAAAGCAGTTTCCAAAATATAAAAGAGTATGGCAGCTATGATTGGCTAATTGTAGAGCAGGGACAGTGAAGTGGAGGCAGAGTGAAGCATTTGATTTCCTGTCAAGACACCATATCTCTTTTCTGTGTGATTTGACCACTCACTTAAAGGCCCTGGCAGCATTTGTCTGTTTTTTCTTGTTGTCTCTCTGTCCTGCTGTCTCTTGATTAGGTGGCCTTCGGGTGACTGGCACAGTGTCTGCTATCACTGATCAGCTGGGGATAAAAGAAGGTTTATCAGGTCTGAGGCCATTGTTCCTCGTTATGTCCGGACTGGTTTCTGCTGTCGTCGATTTCCTCAGTTTAATTTGTTGACCATTTCATTTTTTGAGTGCTTTTTGAGTAATATGCTTTGTTATATAATAAACTAACTTATATTAATAATTAAGTTTTTGCAGATTCCCTGCTTTTCTGTTTTTCCTGTCACCTTCACCCTTGTTTTTGAGCCAAAATGTCCCAAAACACCCAATATGTGCCATGCTTATGCAAAATGTGTGCCTTTTATCATTGACATATTCAGTCAGTTAGTCACATAGTATTCACCCCTTGAAGTACATATAACATTAAAGATATTATGCAGAATTTCCTAAATAGATTGTGTCACTTTTTTTAACTAATACAAACTTATCAGTCCTGGATTTTGTTTGCCCATCCACCACCCCAACCTATTGCAGAAACATGCATCCTGGGGCTTACTCAAAACTGTAAAAGTGACAGAATATCTCACAGACTGGGTTATCTGTACGTGAAGTTTGAGTTGAAGAGGTCAGTGGATGCCTTAGTAACAACACAATATAAAGCGTTCCATGTAAGAGACTGGCTGCATGTGGCCTTGGGTTAGTGTAGACTGCTTGTGTGACAGTATACACTATTGTGTTCCATAGGGGCTCATCAGTCCATCTCGGCCTCCTGCTGTTTACATGATTGTTGTAAGACTGTGGCGGTAGGTACGGGCATTTCATTTAGTCCAGAGCTATACATTCTGTCAGAGCTTTATGGACCGAGCGCATTCCACTTTGGCACATTTTAGTTCAAATATTGTGTGTTTTTGAAGGTCCTGAGGTCTGTGTTTATTTTAAAAATCTGTTCAACCAGATAGTTGGGCCTGTGTTTGTTAGTGTGATACCAATGTCCACTGCGGAGAGGTAGGTAGTGTTGCCAAAATCTCTACTCATCTGAAAACCTTTACTTCTAAATTTAAAATGTAAAACCTATTCATTTACTACAAGGGAACTTGTACCTAATTTAATAGTTAATGCTTGTGTACTAGGTCTGCATTGTGTACAGTCCTAGCTCTTTTATTAGATATAACCTACAACAAAGGGCAGGCATATTTACCATCTTAATAACTGAAATCTGTTGATAAACTTTAAGAGCACACTAATATATTAAAGACGCATAAAATTTGAACAATGTACAATGACAATAAAGTTATTCTATTCTTTTCTATCCTCTATCCTTGAGTAAGTGTAAATGGCATATCTAGCTTTTTACATACTAGTTTTTTCATACATATATGGAATTATCATACAGGGCGTGATATTTTCAGTCAGCAGTTTATTTTAACCAAAACTGAATCAGAAATGTAGACATATGATTCATATTTGCTTAAAAATGTTATTTTCCCCAGAGTCCCGTTACCGAAGTACCCCGTACTCTCTGATATCAGTCTTTTGTACTCATACCTCCTCAGACACTCAAAACACGTGGCCTACAATATGAGTCGGATGCTAAACTAATGCTAAACTAATAGATGCTATAAATATTATAAGTAAGTAACTGAGCACTAGCCTGGCTGGTCATCCTAAGTTTTTTCTAGTCTTTATTAAGAATTAGTCTGGTCCCTCTTGATCTGAGTTTGATTTCCAGGGGGCGGGACAAATGGATGCAGATTAAACCAATCAGAGAAATGAAGAACCTGTTCAACAATTCAACAACAAGTTTCACTTCTTGTCAAGTCATTGCATAAAGCCCGCCACGTTTAAGATTAGAGACTACAATTGGTCGATGTTGCCGATGTTGTTGCGTTCAGGTGGAAGACAGGCTCGGACCCACTAGACTTCACTTAGAAAGTCAATTGGTCTTGATAGTCAGGCTAACTGAGCACAGTCAGGCAAATGGAACTGAATCAAAGTTATATTCCAGAAGATGTGCTTTCATGTACTTTCACAAGTGTAATTTACACATAAAAGTTACTACTTAGTCATCTTTGGAGCACTCGGGAGCTTGACTCTGGCCATGTTAAGGAAGTTACAGTCCATCCCGCAGTTCCTCCACAGAGCTGTCAGTTCAGACGACAGAGTCTGACGGACAGACCCAGGGATGAATTGTGGTGGATTTGAAAGTGCCAGAACGGGACACAAAAGATAAAAGCTCAAAGAGATGAGCTTCACAAGAGAGAAAGGACTGAGCATATAGAGCAGGCTGGGACTAAAAGATCAGAGAGCACAGAGCAGTGGAAAAGACAGAGACTGAGGCAGGAAAGTGGGGTTATCTGTCATTTAGTGGCTGACGAGTTCTGATAGTGGCTCTCTGGGCTTCTGTCAAGCGCAGCGTGGAAATAATGGCCGGTTGGCTGCCATGTCCCTGTGGCCCCTGCACGCTGCTGCTGCTGCTTCTCTAATGGGACACAGCAGAACATGTCAGGGCCTGGTCTACAGTGACCCCAAAAAACAAAGCACAGGTGTTGAAAGTACTTGGGGTCTCACGAGAGCAACGTGCGATGTTAGGTCAAAGTATTTTTGGTCTTACAAGTTCAAAAATTAAACCTTATTACCCTGAATCACTGCATTGTGTTTAAAGGCAATTCCTGTGTACAACATGGTAAATGCTTTGGAACAGGGGTGTTAAAATCAGTTTAGTTCAGAGGACACATACAGCCCAGTTTGATCTAAAGTGGGCAGGGACAGTATAATAATAGCATAATAACCTGTAAATAATAACTCTTTGCTTACCTGCAAAGAAGTACAATTATATAATGTCAGTGCTCTCATCAAATGCAACCGAAAAAGGCTTCAGCGTGTATGTTTTTGCGAACCCACCCTCACAATATGGTTTTAATGCTATATATGAATGCTATTTTGCTAGCAATAAAATAGCTAACCTTCACTGCTGCATCACTGACCTCTTGGCTACAGGTAAAAACAGAACTGTTTTCTTAGATCTTCTCTCTTCTCAGTTGTTGTTGTAGCTGTTGTATTGTTCTCCATGACGAGTGTCCTAGTGGCACCAGATATAAGGAGTATATACTAAAACTTGTTGCATACAACCAAGCAGGTTTCTCATTCACCTCTGTAAATAAATAGGAAGTGGTCCATTTTTCTTTACATTATTATACACTCTGTGTCTACTTTTCTCCTTTTTGTCACAGACAGTAATTTCAACTGCAAAAGAGTAAGGCCAAATCGCAAATATTGAAAAAATTGTAGTTTATGTCTTCTATGTCATTTTCCACTTTCCAAATTCATTCCACGGCCCAGACTTACAGTAACAACAGTGTTATGGTATGAAGTATCTGTATGACTGCTATCCATTATGGAAAGTGTATAAGCCTGAAACATGAACTGTTGTCCAGTATAAGTTTCCTAAATAACACTTTGTCCGTACGTCAGAATTAGGATAACTTAATAACTATAATGTCAAAACTACAAAGACACTAAATGCAGTACATTATTTAGCTTCTTGAAACAAAATACCATATTATATCACATGGTTTTTATATTAGTATGTGATAGACCGATAGATATTTCTGGACAATACATTTATGGGTAAGATAACTGGGATTACAGTAGAGTCTTGGAAAAGGCCTGATGCAAACTGACAATACAAGAAAGAAATTATATAAGAGTGGTCATCCTAACAACTAAGTGTAGGAAGGATCTCTCCTGGGAGCTCATGTAAAACCACACACTGCCAAGAGTTCACCATGAATTTGCAATATAAGCAAAGTACATGAAATGCAACTCGAAAGTTAAATGTTAAATACTTACATAAGAAGCTAATGGCCTCCTTCACATTTGTGCAGTTTGTTTGTATAGAGCGGTTTAACTGACATGACCTCAGCCCTGTCATAAGTTTGTCAGGCAGAAGTTTAGGTGAAGTGGCATCAAACGAAACTGACATGACTTGACACTGCTGTGTTACGAGGAGATCCAACCCAATTCAGTCACAGCCAAAAAATATCTAAAAAAAACAAACAAGTATATGCTCACGACAGTTAGGGACATGACACTGCACTGCTCTTAAACTGCTGAGACATGTTTTTGACACAGTTGTCAGTCTACCGCAACGTTGTATTCGAAAGAAATCCCATAAACCAATACGTACATTCAGTGATACATATGAAAAGATGTTATTTTAGGTTTCAAAGTCTTCAATAATGCATATATGCCACTCCTGACACAGGCCGCTTAATGGTGCATCATTAGAAGTCTTTGTTTAACAGTGGTTGCCGTATTAGGTGCGTATTATTTCCATATCCAACACTTGGGTGCGTTCCACTGAACTGTCTGTGACCTCTCCAGATTCATCAGAGCAGCCTTCACAGCGGCTAATCTACAGCGTAATGGATTGGTCTGCGAGTGAACCTGCATGAAATGATGTGCTCTGATAATGGACGTGGAGACAAAGATTAAACAGAGCGTCACGATGGATTGTCGATTGAAACGCTCTGTCGCTCGCGAGGTTGGAGTTGGCTGGTGTTTTTGCATCGTTTTATGTGCTCTTACAACACAGACTTGTCACATTCATTCACTTTTTTGATTCACCTTTACGTGCATGAATTTAGACAATGGGAAAAAGCCGGAGTGACAGTAAAGAACCTCCAGCGACCAATTTTAGCAGACTCCTTGATCCAAAAAAACAAATGTGACTTGATGTTCAGCTGCTGTATGCAAGCATCTAGGCCACATCAGCTAACGGCTACAAGCTACTGTATGCTTAGGGCTGTGATACGTGTGGACACTTCCAGAACACCACCACATGGAGTGTTTAAGGACATGTGCCTCCTCATCAAAGACCGTTAACGTGGAATAGCTAAAGCTAAAGCTGCAAAACCTACATTGCCATTAACCTGCATTGCCATTGCAGACACAGCTTTGGGACAATGAAAAAAGTGTAAAGGCTAATAGCTTCTTAGCATTCTTGCTCCAACATCAGCCCACATACTTTAACAGAGCAGAAATCCATTTGTAGAATAGTGACTCTGTATTTATTTATTTCAAACAAGTGAAAAAATACATAAAATTAATTAGCATGGATTCAACAACAAAAACATTTTCTTACATATTCTCAAAATAATAAAATATAAATGCTTTTATTGTGATCACTTCATTTCATCAGAGTTCATGAAAGTTTTTACTATAAACCAATAATAAAAATACAGACACTACAGCTCAAAAGAAGTTGGAAAAGAAAACTTATTTAATCCCACCACCGTGAACATGACCCAAACATAATCCCACTCTATTAAACATAACATATTTTCTTCCTCACCTTTTCAATTCCAGAAGTGAGTCAACAAAATGTATATTTAGTAGGCCTATATGTATTTGTTGAATGCATATAATTGCGTAAACATTGCCTGCTTTCCAAAGAATCAGTCTGTTACTTCATCTTATCAAGTACCTAAGGTGTTCTGTTAAATACAATGAATGTAGAGTGGTTTTGAGAGTGACCTGGTTGAAGCAGTGAAAAACACCTTGTCCATCTTCATATAGAGTACAACAAATAGGTGGGGCTTTACAAAATGGCAGAAATCAGCAAAGACTCCAGGATATAATCTCCATACTTCTCATCCCACCATTTAACCAGACGTGGCCCTGGAAGGAGTCATTATCAGCGATTTAAAAAGCTTTCCATCAAGTTTCCTTTAATCTGTCCGTCTATGTGTTTACAACGGATGAGTAGATTACATATTTAATAGTCTAGCTGCACTGTCAGTCATTCATATTATACACAGCATTTAGCCTGAGGTTAGGTGTGGAAACGCTGCAATTAAACCATTGAACCACTGAAACATTTATTTTCTTGAGAGAGCAGACCACCGTCACAGCAGACCCCCACCATCCCCACAATGTTTATGTGAATGTTTAACTGTGTTGTCCATATAAATAAATGAATCCCTAGTGCAGACAAGAAGAGGAAGGGAGCCTTACAAAGTCTTCGCTGTTTCAGACTCACTATGAACTCTTCCTTTTTAATCATATTTGTGTTAATGTGTTCTATCAATATATTTATTAGTATTTGAAATATGTTTTCAATGTATTTTTTAAGACTCTTTCACTGTTATCGGCATGAAGTAGAAAGAGAGAGTGAGAGAATGAGAATGAGCAAACCTGAACTTATTAATGACTGCATAATCATACATTTTGTTTGTGATTTTTATTTATTTATTTTCATTTAATCATCTTGGCAGTCCAATTACAAACGTTTATTTGTGGAGTACCTCAGGGAAGCAGCTTTGGACTTTTCTCTATTTGTATTAACAAGCTACCTTTAATCATGATCATCACACAATTTGTTTCAGGTTATATGCCATAAAGTTATATTTTCTGCAAAGGTGGTTACAAAAGAAAGAAATATCTCATCAAGAAAATCCACTACGAAATGGGCTTAAATGTATTGTGTGCATCTGAGAGGGGCCCTTCTGACGGCTCCACCTGCTTTGTATTGTTGTGCTTCCTCCCTTCCTCCATCTGTTCATCATTTTTCATGTACACTGTGTGGTCAACCGCAGTGTATACAGTACCAGCTGCCATATGACAGCCACATTTCAGCGCTGGGATTAGACTCAGAATGGCTTTCTTACGGCAGATATGGGTCCATTTAACTCCAAGATGCACAAAGTGAAGACTGACAGTCTGCTAGAGTTTGGAAACTCCCAGAGAAGGCTTACTTTCACTCAGAGTTTTACCTCTTTTATATTTTCGCCTTTATTCTCTGTCAATATTAAAGCTCGGCTGGTTCTACTCTTCTTCCTAATGTTGAACCGAACAGTAGTGCAAGACAAGATCAAGACTAAGGGTCTGAGACATAGACAAGACCATGAAAATGTCAGACCAAGACCAAAGCAAATGCATGAAAAAAGATACAAAAGACCAGTTCTCAAATTCAAAACTCAAATTTATTCTCACAATCAATGGCAAATTCAAAAATAATGAGTGACAAAACCATTCCAAAGAATCACAACTATGGTGTAGATCAGCTGTGGTCTTGGTCAGTTTTTCTCTCTCAGTCTGAGTTCCACATATACTTCTTTGTGCCGAGTCTGGTTTTAAACTCTAGTTCAGTTCTAAAACTGGTAAACTTAGTGCTCTCTCTTAAATTGGCCCATGTTAAACCTAGTTTAAGCAGAACAGACACATCCATAGTCCATAGACTAGTGAGTTTTCTTTTACTATTATACATTTTTACAATCATGTTACTATCCACTGCAGAAAATAAAAGTATGTTGATGCTTTATTTTAACTAACTCTGTTACTATAGTATAAGAGACAATTGCCAAACATAAGCAAGTTTTAAGTAAATAACTAGAACATTCAGAACACCATTTATCCAAACTTTGTAACACAGCAATTTATTTTGCACATATTGTTTGTTTCAGGCTTGGAACCAACTTTCAACTAAAGTTTCAAGTTATTACAGGTGTGAATGTGTTCATAATGAGGTCCAGGAACCAGAGACTGTTAATATAGCTGGGTCAGTGGAATAAAGAAAGCTGAGTACAAGTGCCATCGTGTCACACGTGCTCATGACGTCATGTATCAGTGTTATTTGCATAGGAAAGGTAGTATAAATTGTTATTAACATTGCAATGCTGTAAATATCTCTGAATATAGTCTTCAGATGTGACGTTTTGTGTACTACAACCTCACCAACAACAAGTAATCAAGAGTTAATGCAGTCATTGTATTAAGTATTCAATATATAATAATGTAATCCATGAGTAAACCACATCTCTGAGATTTGAGTAAGTATGAGTAACACTGATAGACCGCTTTGTCAATATAACCAGCTATGTGCTTTCCATTGCACAGTACCATAGGAAGTACTGAGCTAGAAGCAACACCTTACAAAAATCCAATCTACAGTGTGAAGCCATTGCAGATTACATTTTGCAATTTAATGATGTGTTTGGCTGAACAAACATGGCTTCCCTGGCGCACTTAAATCAACACGCATCTCATTTAAAAGCCTTCAGCAGCACAACTTCTAAGAAAGTAGTGCTGGGATGAGATTTTATGTTTAATTTACGCCTTACGTACCCTGTTTGATACCACATTTATTTCCTTTATCGTTGTATTCCCAGATGCACAACATATTTTGGGAGAGTTAAGTTTGCATTGTCCTTGACTTAATGTGTCCTCTCTCGCGTTCTCCCGAATGAAGCAGAATGCGACAGATGCTACGAGGACAGTCTAGTGTCCCACATACGGCGAGCCTGTGGTGCCATCTGAAAAGCAAAGTGTACGGAAGAGAGGGAAGACGATGGAGATGAGGTCAGTGCACAGTCTGTTACTTAGGCCTAATTACACAGAAGGAAGGAGAGAAATTTACACAGACAATAAAAACTCTTTTAACGCCGGCTGTAGTGGCTAAACATGGGAAAAAATAAGATTGTAGCAGCTTTGTGACCGGTGCAGAACAGCTGACAGCAAAAAAAAAAAAAAAAAAATAGTGGCAGACATTTAGATCGCACAGTATTCAGTGTTGCGTTAAATGTAAAGCTGTAAAATCTTTCCAGGGGAAGCGGGGAGGAAGTGTCACGGCAAAGAGGGCAGGAAATAAATTAGGTCTGCTTGGTCATGTATGGTGTAATGTGAAAGCAGCTAAATCAGCAGCCTGGGTCCCCTATGGCGACAAGGAGGTGCCGTAAAGAACACTGCAGCCTACTTCTGAAATTAATGGCGTCTTTTAGTGAGAACAAGACGTGCCTGTTCTCTGTGTGCGGATTTGTTTGACCGTATAAGACATGCTCAAATCCATAAAGAGAGAAGGCTAAATATAAACAGGGCACGCTACACATGAGCACATCTGTATGAACACGTTACATGGAGAGCGCTAATGTATACAGTAAGCCTGCGCACTTCGGGCCTAAGCAGACGTTGATCGTTTTGGATGAGGACTAAAGGTGCAGCTTAAAAACATTACAAGAAAGATGCATGAAATTTTTAAAGCTATAGTGTTACTGAATGAAAACTGGAGCAATATAAGGCTGAAATAAAAGCATAAAGGATTTATAGAGTAGAGTAAAGAACATGCATATTAAAAAAAAACTCCAAACAAAGGTGGACCTAACCAAATTAAAATTGGTTGCTTCCTTTATAAGCTACAAGACACACTTTTCAATATCATATTATCTTTGATATTTTGACCCTTGATACCAGTTTTAAAACCCAAAGTACAAGTACTTTAAGATGAAGAGGTGAGTGTAGAACAAAATAACTTTTTTTGCATTAACATTTTTAAAGGGCACCATCTTTGGCATGCGCGTATGTGATATTATGTGATATCACAGACTACTCACTAAGCTTATGTGTGGAAGAGATTTCAGTCAAGTTGTTGGTTGAGTACAGCCATAATATTTCCATAACATTTCCACTAGTATTTTACTTTATGTAGCTACAAATCTTATAGGATGTTCTGGAAATCTCTCGCAATCAAAAATGTGCCTCAACCCAATTAAAGGTGTAATAGGAGATGTTTCTTTATTAAATTTTTTGCTATATTACTTGAAACTGCCTTTACTGACCAATAACAGATTATTAATGATGTACTCTGACAGAAACTCAGACAGATGCATTAATATAAATAAGCTTCGGATGTGGTGGGGCCTTAAACATCAGCCAATCACTGACGCTTTCGTCTTGTTAACCATTGGCCCCGCCTTGTCAATCACTCTCACTATGTGCTCACTCTATACGTGTGTGCTCTGGAGAATTTCCAATGGCTGCACATGTTTACATTAGCTCAGATAACCCCTGAGTTGTTTTGGTGCAGCTTTTTATCGATTGCAATATTTTTATGTGGCCCTCAGTACATTCAATAAGTAATATTTTTGGCACTTCCTGTAGACCTGAACTATTTTTGCAAGTATTGTTTTCAGCAGCATAAAAACACTCTTTTTATAGGTTTTATAGGTTAAGCCACATTTTGCCACAAACATAAATAAAATATGTTCAAATCCTTCAAAAACCTGTTGAATACAGCTTAAAAACCTGTTTAAATTTAACTAAAACCTGTTAAAATCCACTAAAACCTGTTCAAATCTGGCTAAAACCTGTTTAAATCCAACTAAAATCTGTTGAAATCTGACAAAAAAAAACAAAAACCTGTTCAAATCCATTAAAACTTGTTCAAATCCAACTAAAACCAGTTTCCATTAAAGGAGGAAAAAATAACATTAAGGATAACTTTTGGAAGACGTTTCATTCCAAATTTTAAGAAAAACTTCCCAAGTGTTCCAGCCTTCAGCCTTTGAAAAGATTCTTATTAACCATCACGGCCCCTCACCACTTTGAGCTTGACACCACTGTCCTAGAGCTATTTAGAGGTATCCACTAATGTTGCGTCTCTGTACTTGTAAGGCAACAAGCAGGTTGCTAATGCTACGAGTTGTAATGGGAGTAGAGTGGCCTTGGAAAGAGTGGAGGCTGCTCTTGCGCATGTGCTTTTTACAAGGTTACGTTGCTGGTTTCTCAATTGTTGCAAACATCTCCAATTCAACCTTTGAAATATCAATGATTTAGAAGAAAGGCCGGTGTGCACATCACGTCTCTGTATCTGTCTGAAAACAAGTCATGTATACGCTATATGTGAGCCAATAGTCTTGATGTATGGGAGGTCCAGTAGCAATTCAAGGCCTGTGCGAAGGAAGCCTGAGTAAAAGTTGTATCTGATATAAATAGTAGCATTAGGAATCTCTTTGTATCCCTTTCAACATGAATGCATGACATCCACAACCTTTTTCTTTTCCTGCGTGCAATAAATAAGTCATATCTAGAGAGACTGTGCCATGTCAACAAGCAAAGGAATTCCCAGTTGTCATGCAGCAGAATGTCCGATTGCTAATGGATTTGTGCTGTCACGTGTTTCCTGTGTCTTTTTCTCTTTCAGTGGGTTACATAAGACAAGAAATAAGAAATCAACAGCCTCGCTTCACAGTCTGCAGTCAGGTGACAAGATCTTCACGATCTGGATCCCCGCGCTGCGTTTAAGTGTTTCCCGGCGGTAGAGTCTGGCACTGAAAGTTAAACAGAAGATATGCAAATAGAAAAAAAAAAGCTACCGATCGTCAGCTGTCGATACCAGTTTCCTCTCAGCGCCTGTCACAAGCCGCGGGGGGAAATCATTTCACTTGATTACCGTTGTGTGTTAGAAGTCGTCATTAAGCCGAATCAAGGCGGCGAGAGAAACCAACACGGAGCAAAGTGGAGGGGAAAAAAGCCATAAAAGGTTTGAAATGACACAGAGCGATGAAAAGTGAGAGAACAAGGAGTGGAGGGGGTGTCATCGGAGCGGAGTGTGGAAAGGTTTTCATGACGAGTGTTGGTCTTGACGGCGGGGGATCAAAGGGAGCGGTGTGTCATGGGGGTAGACAGTGCCTTTTCAAGCCCTGTCAGCCTGCTAGCATTTTAAGTCATAGTTATTTAGTTTGCTTGGACAGACTGAGCTGCAGAAGAAGAGAGATGGTGGCGCCACTGGAGCCGGCAGGTGTGAGGAATGAGTGGCACTGAATTGAAATGAAGATATATGCTTCCATCTTTGGGCTGGCAAAGATTCAGAGAGGTCAGCTGTCACTCGGAGCCTGGTCTTTTTGAGGACTGTCAGAGTATTTCACAGGTAAGACCTGTCAGGCATTGGAGCACTGTCACTGTTTTCATGCCATGGCGAAATAGCAGGCAAGTCATTTTCAAAAATCTGTAGTCCCTTCATCAGTGTGTTTTGTCTAACTTTATGTATGTACTGGCAATTACAAGAAAAAGTAAATACAACGCAAATCCAGCAATATCCCTGGCCAAGCACAAAAGTGACAGTGATAAGAAAAAAAAAAATCCTTTAACGGGTAGAATGGGTCAGTGGAAGACGTCCAACTCCAGGTCGGACACCTGTGGAAGGACCTCTCTCAAACTCCCAGAACAAAGGGTGAAAGCAGAGAACAAAGGGTGAACTCACAGATTTCTTACTAAAACCAGTCTAACTCTGCACTAACAAAGCATAGGCCAACTCAACACACATTATACTATGGTTTTAGATTATTGAAATACAGCTACTTGTAAGGTTTACCAGGTAATTTGTAAACAGTGAATAGGGATGGACAAAAGTGAAAGTTGGCATTAGCTAGAAAATTGTTATTCTGTAGAGGGGGATAAATTGAGCTAGTTTTTGCTCAAGTGGCCATTGTGCCAAGATTAACCCTTTAGGCGCCGAGGTTTGTTGCTGGTCGCTGGCTCCCCCGTGTGACTGCCCCCCCAAAAATAATAAAGTTCAAGCCAGGACCAAGCTCCATGAGCCTGGCATAGAACCACGGCCTCACAAAGGGTCTGGATCGCAGTAAACGTGGGGGAGCTGGCCAGAACGCGGCTGCATGCGCCCAGGACGCAGCCACAGCCTCTCACCGGGGTCTGGGCCCGGTCAAACCAGGCTGAAAAGACCGGGAAAGAGGCCCCTGGGCCGGCAGTAGAGGAGGGAGCTGGCCAGAACGCGGCTGCATCCGCCCGGGAGGCAGCCACAGCCTCACAGGGGTCTGGGACCGGTCAAATCAGGCTGAAAAGACCGGGGAAAGAGGCCCCCTGGGCGGCAGTAAAGGAGGAGCTGGCCAGAGCACGGCTGCATCCGCCCGGGAGGCAGCCACAGCCTCACACGGGGGTCTGGGACCGGTCAAATCAGGCTGAAAAGACCGGGAAAGAGGCCCCTGGGCCGGCAGTAGAGGAGGATGCCCGGGACAGATGGGGATGGCCGGGACACGGCTGCATCAGCCTGGGAGGCAGCCACAGCCTCACACGGGGGTCTGGGCCCGGTCAAATCAGGCTGAAAGGACCGGGGAAAGAGGCCCCCTGGGCCGGCAGTAGAGAGAGAGGGATGCCCGGGACACGGCTGCATCAGCCTGGGAGGCAGCCACAGCCTCTCACGGGGTCTGGGCCCGGTCAAATCAGGCTGAAAGGACCGGGAAAGAGGCCCCTGGGCCGGCAGTGAAGAGAGGATGCCCGGGACACGGCTGCATCAGCCTGGGAGGCAGCCACAGCCTCACACGGGGGTCTGGGCCCGGTCAAATCAGGCTGAAAGGACCGGGAAAGAGGCCCCTGGGCCGGCAGTAGAGAGAGGATGCCCGGGACACGGCTGCATCAGCCTGGGAGGCAGCCACAGCCTCTCACGGGGGTCTGGGCCCGGTCAAATCAGGCTGAAAGGACCGGGGAAAGAGGCCCCCTGGGCCGGCAGTGAAGAGAGAGGGATGCCCGGGACACGGCTGCATCAGCCCGGGAGGCAGCCACAGCCTCACACGGGGGTCTGGGCCCGGTCAAATCAGGCTGAAAGGACCGGGGAAAGAGGCCCCCTGGGCCGGCAGTGAAGAGAGAGGGATGCCCGGGACACGGCTGCATCAGCCTGGGAGGCAGCCACAGCCTCACACGGGGGTCTGGGCCCGGTCAAATCAGGCTGAAAGGACCGGGAAAGAGGCCCCTGGGCCGGCAGTGAAGAGAGAGGATGCCCGGGACACGGCTGCATCAGCCTGGGAGGCAGCCACAGCCTCACACGGGGGTCTGGGCCCGGTCAAATCAGGCTGAAAGGACCGGGGAAAGAGGCCCCCTGGGCCGGCAGTAAAGAGAGAGGGATGCCCGGGACACGGCTGCATCAGCCTGGGAGGCAGCCACAGCCTCACACGGGGGTCTGGGCCCGGTCAAATCAGGCTGAAAGGACCGGGAAAGAGGCCCCTGGGCCGGCAGTAAAGAGAGGATGCCCGGGACACCGGGACTGCATCAGCCTGGGGAGGCAGCCACAGCCTCACAGGGGGTCTGGGCCCGGTCAAATCAGGCTGAAAGGACCGGGAAAGAGGCCCCTGGGCCGGCAGTAGAGAGAGGGATGCCCGGGACACGGCTGCATCAGCCTGGGAGGCAGCCACAGCCTCTCACGGGGTCTGGGCCCGGTCAAATCAGGCTGAAAGGACCGGGAAAAGAGGCCCCTGGGCCGGCAGTGAAAGAGAGAGGATGCCCGGGACACGGCTGCATCAGCCTGGGAGGCAGCCACAGCCTCACACGGGGTCTGGGCCCGGTCAAATCAGGCTGAAAGGACCGGGAAAGAGGCCCCCTGGGCCGGCAGTAGAGAGGATGCCCGGGACACGGCTGCATCAGCCTGGGAGGCAGCCACAGCCTCACACGGGGGTCTGGGGCCGGTCAAATCAGGCTGAAAGGACCGGGGAAAGAGGCCCCTGGGCCGGCAGTGAAGAGAGAGGATGCCCGGGACACGGCTGCATCAGCCTGGGAGGCAGCCACAGCCTCACACGGGGGTCTGGGCCCGGTCAAATCAGGCTGAAAGGACCGGGAAAGAGGCCCCTGGGCCGGCAGTGAAGAGAGGGATGCCCGGGACACGGCTGCATCAGCCTGGGAGGCAGCCACAGCCTCACACGGGGTCTGGGCCCGGTCAAATCAGGCTGAAAGGACCGGGGAAAGAGGCCCCCTGGGCCGGCAGTGAAGAGAGGATGCCCGGGACACGGCTGCATCAGCCTGGGAGGCAGCCACAGCCTCACACGGGGGTCTGGGCCCGGTCAAATCAGGCTGAAAGGACCGGGAAAAGAGGCCCCCTGGGCCGGCAGTAGAAGAGAGGATGCCCGGGACACGGCTGCATCAGCCTGGGAGGCAGCCACAGCCTCACACGGGGTCTGGGCCCGGTCAAATCAGGCTGAAAGGACCGAGGAAGAGGCCCCTGGGCCGGCAGTAGAGAGAGGGGGATGCCCGGGACACGGCTGCATCAGCCTGGGAGGCAGCCACAGCCTCACACGGGTCTGGGTCCGGTCAAATCAGGCTGAAAGGACCGGGAAAGAGGCCCCTGGGACGGCAGTGAAGGGAGGGAGATGCCCGGGACACGGCTGCATCAGCCTGGGAGGCAGCCACAGCCTCACACGGGGTCTGGGCCCGGTCAAATCAGGCTGAAAGGACCGGGAAAGAGGCCCCTGGGCCGGCAGTGAAGAGAGAGGGATGCCAGGGACACGGCTGCATCAGCCTGGGAGGCAGCCACAGCCTCACAGAGGGTCTGGGCCCGGTCTAATCAGGCTGAAAGGACCGGGAAAGAGGCCCCTGGGCCGGCAGTGAGAGAGGGGGAGATGCCCAGGACACGGCTGCATCAGCCCGGGAGGCAGCCACAGCCTCACACGGGTCTGGGCCCGGTCTAAATCAGGCTGAAAGGACCGGAGAAAGAGGCCCCTGGGGCTGCAGTGAAGAGGAGGAGATGCCGGGACACGGCTGCATCAGCCGGGAGGCAGCCACAGCCTCACACGGGGTATTCATCCGGGCTAAACAGGCTAAAAGACCGAAGCTAGAAGCCCCTGGGACTGCGGTGAAGAGGAGGAGATGCCCGGGACACGGCTGCATCAGCCGGGGAGGCAGCCACAGCCTCACACGAGGTATTCATCCGGGCTAAACAGGCTAAAAGACCGAAGCTAGAAGCCCCTGGGACTGCGGTGAAGAGGAGGAGATGCCCGGGACACGGCTGCATCAGCCCGGGAGGCAGCCACAGCCTCACAGGGGTATTCATCCGGGCTAAACAGGCTAAAAAGACCGAAGCTAGAAGCCCCTGGGACTGCGGTGAAGAGGAGGAGATGCCCGGGACACGGCTGCATCAGCCCGGGAGGCAGCCACAGCCTCACACGGGTATTCATCCGGGCTAAACAGGCTAAAAGACCGAAGCTAGAAGCCCCTGGGACTGCGGTGAAGAGGAGAGATGCCCGGGACACGGCTGCGTGAGCAGGGCTACAGCCACAGCCTCACACGGGGTATTCATCCGGGCTAAACAGGCTAAAAGCATAGAGGCCAGACTCCTGGGCCCCACGGTTGTACCCGCTCACCTCTCGTGCACGTTCCCCCACCATTAAGCCCCCTCCCGGGCTATTCACCAATCAGCGAGCCCGCTGGAGGTTCGTGCCCTGGTACTCCATACACAAAGCCCCTGGTACTCCATACACAAAGCCCCTGGTACGCTACGCATAAAGCCCCTGGTACTCCGTGCAAAGCCCCTGGTACGCCGTACACATATCAGTCCACAAAGCCCCTGGTACTCCGTGCAAAGCCCCTGGTACCCCGTACACAAAGCCCCTGGTACGCCGCACACATATCAGTCCACAAAGCCCCTGGTACTCCGTGCACAAAGCCCCTGGTACTCCATACATAATGCCCCTGGTACTCCAGAGACATCAGTTATTACTGATGTGTACGGGTACAGGGGCCTGACCTACAGCCGGCTCGTGGATTGGTGAATAGCCCAGGAGGGGGGCTTAACGGTGGGCGACCGTGCACGGGAGGTGCGGGGGGCAACCGTGGTGCTCAGGGCGTCTGGTTTCGCTCTTTCCCAGCCCCTGGTACTCCGTACACAAAGCCCCTGGTACTCCGTACATAATGCCCCTGGTACTCCAGAGACATCAGTTATTACTGATGTGTACCGACAGGGGGCCTTAACCTACAGCCGGCTCGTGGATTGGTGAATAGCCCAGGAGGGGGCTTAACGGTGGGCGAACGTGCACGGGAGGTGAGCGGGAGCAACCGTGGTGCTCAGGGCGTCTGGTTTCGCTCTTTCCCAGCCCCTGGTACCCCGTACACAATGCCCCTGGTTTATAACTGATGTCTTTAGAGTACCAGGGGGTCTTTCGCTCCTATAAACCAGGTCAGGGAAAACTGCAGGCCTCCACCTCAGTTTCCCCTCCGGCTAAGAGACAGGTCCGTGTTTTCAGTATGATAAAAACCCTCAGAGGCGCTCCATCCTGCTAAGCCCGGCAGGCTCACCGGCCGGGACAGAACTTGGTAGGAGCTCAGAGACAGGTCCGTGTTTTCAGTATGATAAAAGACCGGTGGGCCAGCCCACACCGTGCTGCGTAAAGCTGACAAGCAGCCGGGAGGAACGGGCCTCCCCACCAGACTGGCGCGCGCGCCCGTGCATACACACGGCTAAGCGCGGGCCCGCCCAGTGGCAGAGAGCTCTCCCCGGCGTTCAGCTTCCCGGCCCAGGCTAAGTTCATCAGTCATCATGCCGTAACCTTTGAGACAAGCATATTACACAGTACCATGACAGGATCAACCAGGAAGCCCGTGTGGCTGAGCGCGCCCGTCAGCCGCTTTCACCATACTGCCCGGGCCCAGGGCAGCAGGCTTGAGTCGAGTCCCCCCGGGCAGGGCGTCTGGGTCTCGCTTCCCGGGGAGGCCGCCCTCCCGCAGGCTAGCAATGCGCAGGAACCAGATAGAACCAGGCAGAGGCCCTGCAAAGGCGAGTCATGTAAGCCCATTGGCCAAGCACTCGATACCGGATACAGAGGAACCGCGATTTGGACCTATCTCTGTTTCTGAAAACCAGGTTTCTGAAATCCTGCCCACAGGTCGAGTCAGCTGTGTCGAAAGTGTCGACTCTGGCCGCGCAGCGTGGCCAAAAACGCTTCCAGCCCGGGGACTCCCGGGCTGAAGCCCTACCCACGCTGCGCGGCAGAAACTGATTTTTTTTTTTTCTTTTCTTTTCTACGCTTTTTTTACGGAGTACCAGGGGCATTATGTTTGCCCCTGGGCCCCCCACAGGAGTGAAGAAGAGGTCCAAATCACGTTGTTTTGGGGGTTTTGGGGTTTTTGTTGGTTTTGTTTTTGTGTCCTATCATGGTTGCTGGTTTATGGGCTTAGGTGACTCACTTTTATCAGATAAAAGGGCTATGTTTTACCTGGGACAGGCTTCCCAGAGCTGGAGCAATAAATATGATTTTCAGCCATGGTGAGTGTGAGATACTAAGAGGAGCAGTGTGGATGACAAAGTAAAGAAATAAAGTAAAAAATGATGACTGACTGACTGACTGACTGACTGAATAAATGAATGAATAAATAAATAAATAAATAAATAAATAAATAAATGAATGTATCAAATGCTTATGAAAATTTATTTTATTCTTCATCCATTCAAATGACATTTGTAGTTCTTTTAGTGTGGTAAATTTCATTGCAAGGCACAGCACAAAGAGCCACACCACACTCACTGCACCTGTACCGTGTCTGTACTCTGCCTTTGGGGCGAGATCGATCTGAGCAAACAACACAATCTGGACGTTGATGGGTTTGGTAAAGCCAGTGACGTTCAATCAGTCTGAGTGGCATCTCTCCCCCCTCTGCGGAAGGCCGCCCTCCTTTGCTACTTTCCACCTTGGTGTGACCTGCCAGTAGTTCAGTCATAATGTCCTGGATGAAGGCCTTTAGTGACTTGTGTGAGTCAGGGGGTACACTTAGAATATATGATGTGTGAGTTGACCACACAGATGCTTATAATGGCATTGAAAATGCGGTTGTACCACTTCCTTGACCGATGTGGAAATAAGTAGTTTTCATCCTCTGGTCA
The DNA here is from genome assembly GCA_036850595.1 of Rhyacichthys aspro. Lineage (NCBI taxonomy): Eukaryota > Metazoa > Chordata > Actinopteri > Gobiiformes > Rhyacichthyidae > Rhyacichthys > Rhyacichthys aspro. Next base: position 20,592 of record JAWCTZ010000326.1, on the reverse strand, counting down.
GATCTGTCTACTCCCCCATAAAGCTGTTGTACTTGTCAACACACACTGGTCTGTTTATTGTGCGAAACCCACTAGGGCTGTTTTTGTTCTGATTCTCTTATGGACACAGCCACTCCCATGAAGTGTTGATAACATTGTGAGGCGTTTGAGTGTCATGCCACGCACAAGCCAGCAGTTTGCCCTTCCTCAGAAACACTGGGTCATCTCCTTGTTTCAAGCGTAAGGCAGGGGTCTCAAGCTTCTTGGCATTCCTTGCCTTGTGCACCTTACTGTCCCACATAAACAAGTGTCACGTTCAGCTAATTCACTGGCAATGGCTGGTGACATGTAGTAGCTATCCATGTATACCTCATGCCCTTTATCTTTGTAATGACTGGGTAGTTCACGGACTACTGCGTGGGTGGCACTTACGCCACTGGCTGCATCAGTATGCTGTCCAGTGTGCATAAACCACTGTAGAACATAACCCGACCTGCTTTCACTCAAGACGTATGCTCTGTAGCCATATTTATCTGGTTTTCGGGGATTATAGATTTTAGGGTTGATCTCCCCTTGAATGCTATTGTCATCTCATCTAAGGAAAGCTCCTTGAGAGGGCTGTAAACTGCTGAAAATCGAGGGATTATTGTTCTAATTATTCCACGCACTTTGAAAAGTCTGTCATGCCCTGGCTGATCTTTTCTCACATACTCGTCATTATTGGCAAAATGCAGAAAAGACAAGATGCTTTCAAATCTGTTCCTAGACATTACCTTGCCAAAACCAGGAGTGTATGCTGGCCAAAATGATGCCCAATAATCCTCAATCTCAGGCTTCTCTACAAGCCCCATAGACGCAGATGCAAAGACAGGAAAGCTTTCATTTCAGACAGATACACATCATACCTCTTTTGAAACCTGGACTGTGGTTGCAGCTGGCTTTTGAGGCTAAACCCTCTGTGAGCATATCTGTTAGCCTCATTTGTAGAGTCAAGGTTGCAAAACAAAGGGTCCAAAAGAGGGACCAGAAAATCTCATCCCCATTGAGCACCTTTGTCAGATCGCTCACCTGTATAGCCTACACGTTCATCAAAAGGCTTTATCCACTCCTGATACACTTCCAACTGGTCTCTTCTGTGTTCCCAGCACTCCATCATTGGTGATGTGCGTAAAGCAAAGCCTCTCCCTCTGCCGTCCTCTGCTGCCACTCCGGCCTCCTCTCCCTCTCCTCTAGGAGCTCGGTGCCCTTTGAGACCGTCAGAAACTCGTGCAGCAGGGGCCAACAGCATGGCCAGAAAGCCGCTCACTCCCACTGCGCACCTTCGCTGGCGCTGCTGTCCTCACCCTCCAGTAGTTTCAGAGGGTCCCCCGGAGTCAGAGTCCGCAGCAAATGGCGCCGCTGCTTCATCACATTTACCACTCGTGGGTGACAGGTCCATAGCAAAGCCTCTCCCTCGCCGTTCTCTGCTCCCACACCGGCCTCTTCCACTTCCAGTCTTTCGTAAACTGTCGGAAAAATGTCAGCACAGGTTCAGCAGAAAGGCCAGAAACACCGCCCATGCCCGCTACTACGCACCCTCAACGAGGCTATCATGACTTACCCGTAGTTTTCCGGGAATAAAGTGGCCCCGGAGTCAGAGTGCGCAGCAAATGGCGCCGCTGCTTCATTACATTTACCACTCGTGGGTGACAGGTCCATAGCAAAAGCCTCTCCTCGCCGTTCTCTGCTCCCACACCGGCCGCTTCCACTTCCAGTCTTTTGTAAACTGTCCGAAAATGTCAGCACAGGTTCAGCAGAAAGGCCAGAAACACCGCTCGTCCCCGCTACAATGCACCCTCAACGAGGCCATCATGACTCACCTGTAGTTTTCCGGGAATAAAAAGGTCGCCCAGGTCAGAATCGGCAGCAAATGGAACTACAGCTTCATGAAATGTCCTCTATTCTCTCAAATAAAGAATGAGCAAATAAAGAAGCAAGTGCGAGAACAAACTAACAAACACTTTGTTTGACAGTGTAAAAAGAAGCACAGATTTCAATATTTACTTGTGATGATGATGGTGATTACAGTCTGGTGACCTTTGTCCTCACACTGAATATGAATGCTTTATTGCTGTTGAGTTATTGAGTAATTGGTTGATTTATTTACTTTAGTTTTTTTTTTTGTCAAGGACGATGCACACAATAGAAACCTTACAAAAACCAAAAAAAAAAAAAAGCTATAGATTTTCCCCACTATTTACCTCTACCACGTCGTGTCGCAATTGGGCGACTTTGGCGCATAAGGGTTATTATCCCTTTAGGCGCCGGAGGTTTGTTGCTGGTCGCTGGCTCCCCGTGTGACTGCCCCCTCAAAAAAAGATAAAGTTCAAGCCAGGACCAAGCTCCATGAGCCTGGCATAGAACCACGGCCTCACAAGGGGTCTGGATCGCAGTAAACGTGGGGGAGCTGGCCAGAACGCGGCTGCATGCGCCCAGGGCGCAGCCACAGCCTCTCACGGGGGTCTGGGCCCGGTCAAACCAGGCTGAAACGGGGAAAGAGGCCCTGGGCCGGCAGTAAAGAGGAGGAGCTGGCCAGAACGCGGCTGCATCCGCCCGGGAGGCAGCCACAGCCTCACACGGGGTCTGGGACCGGTCAAATCAGGCTGAAAAGACCGGGGAAGAGGCCCCTGGGCCGGCAGTAAAAAGGAGGAGCTGGCCAGAACGCGGCTGCATCCGCCCGGGAGGCAGCCACAGCCTCTCACGGGGTCTGGAACGGTCAAATCAGGCTGAAAAGACCGGGGAAAGAGGCCCCCCGGGCCGGCAGTAAAGGGAGAGGATGCAGGACAGATGAGGGGTGGCCGGGACACGGCTGCATCAGCCTGGGAAGCAGCCACAGCCTCACACGGGGGTCTGGGCCCGGTCAAATCAGGCTGAAAGGACCGGGAGAGGCCCCTGGGCCGGCAGTAGAGAGAGGGATGCCCAGGACACGGCTGCATCAGCCTGGGAGGCAGCCACAGCCTCACACGGGGGTCTGGGCCCGGTCAAGTCAGGCTGAAAGGACCGGGGAAGGGGCCCCGTGGGCCGGCAGTGAAGAGAGAGGGATGCCCGGGACACGGCTGCATCAGCCTGGGAGGCAGCCACAGCCTCACACGGGGGTCTGGGCCCGGTCAAATCAGGCTGAAAGGACCGGGGAAAGAGGCCCCCTGGGCCGGCAGTAGAGAGAGAGGGATGCCCGGGACACGGCTGCATCAGCCCGGGAGGCAGCCACAGCCTCACACGGGGGTCTGGGCCCGGTCAAATCAGGCTGAAAGGACCGGGGAAAGAGGCCCCCTGGGCCGGCAGTGAGAGAGAGGATGCCCGGGACACGGCTGCATCAGCCTGGGAGGCAGCCACAGCCACACGGGGTATTCATCCGGGCTAAACAGGCTAAAACGACCGAAGCTAGAAGCCCCTGGGACTCTACCTGCAGTGAAGAGGAGGGGAGATGCCCGGGACACGGCTGCATGAGCAGGGAGACAGCCACAGCCTCACGGGGGGTATTCATCCCGGGGGCTAAACAGGCTAAAAGACCCGAAGCTAGAAGCCCCTGGGACTGCGGTGAAGAGGAGGGGAGATGCCCGGGGCACGGCTGCATCAGCCTGGGAGGGAGCCGCAGCCCCACACGGGGTATTCATCCGGGCTAAACAGGCTAAAAGACCGAAGCTAGAAGCCCCTGGGACTGCGGTGAAGAGGAGGGGAGATGCCCGGGACGCGGCTGCATCAGCCTGGGAGGCAGCCACAGCCTCACACGGGGTATTCATCCGGGCTAAACAGGCTAAAAGACCCAAGCTAGAAGCCCCTGGGACTGCGGTGAAGAGGAGGAGATGCCCGGGACACGGCTGCGTGAGCAGGGGCTACAGCCACAGCCTCACACAGGGTATTCATCCGGGCTAAACAGGCTAAAAGCATAGAGGCCATACTCCTGGGCCCCACGGTTGTACCCCGCTCACCTCTCGTGCACGTTCCCCAACAGTAAGCCCCCTCCCGGGCTATACACCAATCCTTTTGCCCGTGGAGGTTAATGCCCCTGGTACTCCATACACAAAGCCCCTGGTACTCCATAGCACAAAGCCCCTGGTACTCCATACGCAAAGCCCCTGGTACTCCGTCACGCAAAACCCCCTGGTACGCCGTACACATATCAGTCTGACCCTGGTACTCCGTCGCCAAAGCCCCTGGTACCCCGTACACAAAGCCCCTCTGTACCAGCCGCTTTCTACATATCAGTCCACAAAGCCCCTGGTACTCCATAATGCCAGCCCCTGGTACTCCATAATCCCTGGTACTCAGAGACATCAGTTATTACTGATGTGTGCGGGTACCAGGGCCGGCTTCGCGGGCTCGTGGATTGGTGAATAACCCAGGAGGGGAAGCACGGTGAGCGAAGCGTGCACGGGAAGGTGAGCGAGGGAGTAAGCCGTGGTGCTCAGGGCGTCTGGTTCCGCAGCTCTTTCCCAGCCCCTGGTACTCCGTCGCAAAAAGCCCCTGGTACTCATTACATAATGCCCTGGTACTCCAGGACATCAGTTATTACTGATGTGCATACGGGGAATACCAGGGAGCACGGAAGCCCACATCCGGCTCGTGGATTGGTGAATAGCCCAGGAGGGCGGAACGGTGGGCGAACGTGAAAGGGAGGTGAGCGGGGAGCAACCGTGGTGCTCAGGGCGTCTGGTTTCGCTCTTTCTCAGCCGCTGGTACCCCGTACACAATGCCCCTGGTTTATAACTGATGTCTTTAGAGGGCCAGGGGTCTTTACGCTCGGACAAACCAGGTCGGGGAAAACTGCCGGCCTCCACCTCGGTTTCCCCTCCGGCTAAGAGCGTGGGCCGTGTTTTCAATATGAAAAAACCCTCAAAGGCACTCCCATCCTGTAAGCCCGGCGGGCTCACCGGCCGGGACAGAACTGGATAGGAGCTCAGAGACAGGTCCGTGTTTTCAGTATGATAAAAAGACCGGTGGGCCGCTCACACCGTGCTGCGTAAAAGCTGACAAGCAGCCGGGAGGAACGGGCCTCCCCCACCAGACTGGCGCGCGCCGCCCCGTGCATACACCAGGAGCTAAGCGCGCGGGCCCGCCCAGTGGCAGAGGGCTCTCCCAGCAACTCAGAGAGAGGTCCGTGTTTTCATTATGATAAAAGACCTCACAGGCGCTCCATCCTGCTAAGCCCGGCAGGCTCACCGGCCGGGACAGAACTGGGTAGGAGCTCAGAGACAGGTCCGTGTTTTCAGTATGATAAAAGACCGGTGGGCCGCCCACACCGTGCTGCGTAAAAGCTGACAAGCAGCCGGGAGGAACGGGCCTCCCCACCAGAGCTGGCGCGCGCGGCGCCCGTGCGGGCAGGGGGGGGCAAGGGCCTTGGGCCGCGTTGTTGTGTTTTCTTTGGGGTCTCGTCCCGGGCCCCCGTGAGTTCTCTTGGTTCTTTTGTGGGGCTTTAGAGAAAAACTTAATACAAAGTGTTGTGTGGGTTTTTAATGGCAATTTTTTTGGTTGAGTTCCCTTTCTCCCTACACCACACTTCCCCGGGCCCACGGGGACTCAGGGCAGTGCATGCCCGGGGGCCCTCTTAGTTCCCTCTTCCCGGGGGGGCCCCGCTGCCCCGCACCGCAAAGGCCAACTCGTTGTGGGTGGGAAAAGAGTAGCACAAGGGGGGGGCCCTGTAAGGGAGTCTTGTGTGCCTTTTGTGCGGTCGTGCCCGGTTAAAGGGGAGCTGCTTTTTGGACCTTTCTCTGTTTCTGAAAACCGGGTTTCTGAATCCCGTCCCGGGGGTCGGGCTGTGTGGGGAAAGTGACTGCAACGCAGCGTCTCCGCTTCAGCCCGGGACTCCCGGCTGGCCTCCCACAGCTGCGCGGCGAAACTGATTTTTTTTTTTTTTTTCTTTTCTACGCTTTTTTTACGGAGTACCAGGGGCATTATGTTTGCCCCTGGGCCCTCCAGCAGGAGTGAAGAAGAGGTCCAAATCACGTTGTTTTGGGGTTTTTGGGTTTTTTTTTGGTTTTGGGTTTTTTGTGTCCTATCATGGTTGCTGGTTTATGGGCTTAGGTGACTCACTTTTATCAGATAAAAGGGCTATGTTTTACCTGGGACAGGCTTCCCAGAGCTGGAGCAATAAATATGATTTTCAGCCATGGTGAGTGTGAGATACTAAGAGGAGCAGTGTGGATGACAAAGTAAAGAAATAAGTAAGAAAATGACTGACTGACTGACTGACTGACTGACTGAATAAATGAATGAATAAATAAATAAATAAATAAATAAATAAATAAATAAATGTACAAATGCTTATGAAAATTTATTTTATTCTTCATCCATTCAAATGACATTTGTAGTTCTTTTTAGTGTGGTAAATTTCATTGCAAGGCACAGCACAAAGAGCCACACCACACTCACTGCACCTGTACCGTGTCTGTACTCTGCCTTTGGGGCGAGATCGATCTGAGCAAACAACACAATCTGGACGTTGATGGGTTTGGTAAAGCCAGTGACGTTCAATCAGTCTGAGTGGCATCTCTCCCCCCTCTGCGGAAGGCCGCCCTCCTTTGCTACTTTCCACCTTGGTGTGACCTGCCAGTAGTTCAGTCATAATGTCCTGGATGAAGGCCTTTAGTGACTTGTGTGAGTCAGGGGTACACTTAGAATATATGATGTGCGAGTTGACCACACAGATGCTTATAATGGCATTGAAAATGCGGTTGTACCACTTCCTTGACCGATGTGGAAATAAGTAGTTTTTCATCCTCTGGTCAGATCTGTCTACTCCCCATAAAGCTGTTGTACTTGTCAACACACACTGGTCTGTTTATTGTGCGAAACCCACTAGGGCTGTTTTTGTTCTGATTCTCTTATGGACACAGCCACTGCCATGAAGTGTTGATAACATTGTGAGGCGTTTAGTGTCATGCCACGCACAAGCCAGCAGTTTGCCCTTCCTCAGAAACACTGGGTCATCTCCCTGTTTCAACCGTAAGGCAGGGGGTCTCAAGCTTCTTGGCATTCCTTGCCTTGTGCACCTTACTGTCCCACATAAACCAGTGTCACGTTCAGCTAATTCACTGGCAATGGCTGGTGACATGTAGTAGCTATCCATGTATACCTCATGCCCTTTATCTTTGTAATGACTGAGTAGTTCACGGACTACTGCGTGGGTGGCACTTACGCCACTGGCTGCATCAGTATGCTGTCCAGTGTGCATAAACCACTGTAGAACATAACCCGACCTGCTTTCACTCAAGACGTATGCTCTGTAGCCATATTTATCTGGTTTTCGGGGATTATAGATTTTTAGGGTTGATCTCCCCTTGAATGCTATTGTCATCTCATCTAGGGAAAGCTCCTTGAGAGGGCTGTAAACTGCTGAAAAGCGAGGGATTATTGTTCTAATTATTCCACGCACTTTGAAAAGTCTGTCATGCCCTGGCTGATCTTTTCTCACATACTCGTCATTATTGGCAAAATGCAGAAAAGACAAGATGCTTTCAAATCTGTTCCTAGACATTACCTTGCCAAAACCAGGAGTGTATGCTGGCCAAAATGATGCCCAATAATCCTCAATCTCAGGCTTCTCTACAAGCCCCATAGACAGATGCAAAGACAGGAAAGCTTTCATTTCAGACACAGATACATCATACCACTTATGAAACCTGGACTGTGGCTGCAGCTGGCTTGAGGCTAAAACCTGGTGAGCATATCTGTTAGTCTCATTTGTAACAAGGTTCCAAAACAAATCATCCAAAAGAGGGACAGAAAATCTATTGGATGAGCATTTGTCAGATCTCTCTCCCCTGTATAGCCTACACGTTCATCAAAAGGCTTTATCCACTCCTGATAAACTTCCAGGTCTCTTATGTGTTCCCAGCCCTCATCATTGGTGATGTGCGTAAAGCAAAAGCCTCTCCCTCGCCGTCCTCTGCTGCCACTCCGGCCTCCTCTCCCTCTCCTGCTAGGAATGCTCGGTGCCCTTTGTAGACCGTCAGAAACTCGAAGCACAGGGTCAACAGCATGGCCAGAAAGCCGCTCACTCCCACTGGCACCTTCGCTGGCGCTGCTGTCCTCACCCCCCCGTAGTTCAGAGGGTCCCTCGGAGTCAGAGTCCGCAGCAAATGGCGCCGCTGCTTCATCACATTTACCACTCGTGGGTGACAGGTCCATAGCAAAAGCCTCTCCCTCGCCGTTCTCTGCTCCCACACCGGCCTCTTCCACTTCCAGTCTTTCGTAAACTGTCGGAAAAATGTCAGCACAGGTTCAGCAGAAAGGCCAGAAACACCGCCCATGCCCGCTACAACGCACCCTCAACGAGGCTATCATGACTTACCCGTAGTTTTCCGGGAATAAAAAGGTCGCCCCCGGAGTCAGAGTGCGCAGCAAATGGCGCCGCTGCTTCATTACATTTACCACTCGTGGGTGACAGGTCCATAGCAAAGCCTCTCCCCGCCGTTCTCTGCTCCCACACCGGCCGCTTCCACTTCCAGTCTTTTGTAAACTGTCCGAAAATGTCAGCACAGGTTCAGCAGAAAGGCCAGAAACACCGCTCGTCCCCGCTACAATGCACCCTCAACGCGGCCATCATGACTCGCCTGTGGTTTTCCGGGAATAAAAAAGGTCGCCCCCGGAGTCAGAATCGGCAGCAAATGGAACTACAGCTTCATGAAATGTCCTCTATTCTCTCAAATAAAGAATGAGCAAATAAAGAAGCAAGTGCGAGAACAAACTAACAAACACTTTGTTTGACAGTGTAAAAAGAAGCACCAGATTTCAATATTTACTTGTGATGATGATGGTGATTACAGTCTGGTGACCTTTGTGCTCACACTGAATATGAATGCTTTATTGCTGTTGAGTTATTGAGTAATTGGTTGATTTATTTACTTTGTTTTTTTGTTTTTTGTCAAGGACGATGCACACAATAGAGGAAACCTTACAAAAGCCAAAAAAAAAAAAAAAAGCTATACATTTTCCCCACTATTTACCTCTACCACGTCGTGTCGCAATTGGGCGACTTTGGCGCTTAAAGGGTTAATGCAATGCTGATGTACAATAAAATATCTCGTGGGTCAGGGGGTTGACCATCCAACTAAAACACCTGAATGTAGCATTTAAAAATCCTAAATGTCACTCATTTTTATAAATACTATACAAAATTTAAAGAAATTTAAAAAAAATTTAAATATTTAATATTTTTTACTAAAATTTAAATTCAAGCAATAGTTTCTTTTGACCCTTGGCCCAACGTTTTTGTTTAAGTAATTATTTGCCAAGGAAAATAAGTTTCCCTGATCTAAAGCCCTGATTTTGTTGTGAATTTTGATCCAACTCCTAAAAAAAAAATAGCTTCAGTTCCTTCTGGCTCAACTTACCCCACTGCCAGCATTTTGGATAAAGCAAGCTAACTCACTTATTCAGGATAATGTTTTGCTAAATATTTTCCATGGTTTTCTAGTTTGGAAAAAATCAGCAAATATGATTTATGAAATATGATTTAGACCAGGATAAATTGGCTTTGATGTAAACACCCTTATATTAAATATGCCACAATTTTAGCAGTGCTTTCCACTCTTCCAATATGCCATCATTTTTTTCAGTGTTGTCAAAAGGATGAGTGCCATCAATTTTTAAAAATAAAAATGTCCAGTTTTCAAGATACAAGGGGCGGGCCAACTTACCCACTAGCTCATCTTACCCCACTTTCCCCTACATCATTTTTGTGTTTTACTGCATCTTCTATCTCTATAAATATATCAAGTGGTTATTGGGTATACCCTGCCTGAATATAAATCAAATTATATGGTTAAAATATTTCTAAATTTTGCTCACACATGGTAACATTATCAGGTAAGACTTGCTTCAGGAGTGTCACAAGAAGACACCAAAAAGGAATGTCATACGAGAAGAACCTTAATAATAATACACTGCATTTTTATTCTCACAACTAGAAAATAGGAAAATATTTTGTAAAACATCCCCAGTATTTTGACAGATGTTGTGCCTCTTTGGAAACCTGTGGAGAATTTGTCAAATATTGATGACTTTTCGAGATTCGTACTCCCCTGCACCTCACCTTTTAACCACAGCTTCGTCTGTACCTGCTCAGCTTTTGCAGCCTCTTACGCTTAATTACACACAATTACAGCTGACTCCTGTCCTCCTTTACAAAAGCTGCCAACTCTCCTGGAAGAATGGCACATGAAAGCAAATCATTAAGCAATTTTTGCACCAATACGCTGTACATACTCTGCACCTTAAGGGCACAGAATCACATTTGTGAACAGGCACGGACAGGTTTTCTAAAAACTATTCAAAATTGACAATCTGGTCACAAAAACTCTGGAGTGTTAGCGTCATGTTTGTAGCTGTTGTTGCTGATGTAGAATCCAGTTTAACTTTTGGCATTGTGGTGTGAAAGGAGGTGTCTAAAGATAACAGATTACAGATCGTGATCACTGGAGCGGTTTGGACTGTGCAATAAACTACTCAACTCTTTGATACTCAATACTTTGTTTTTATCTGTATTCCTGTAATTTCTTACTTGGCTTGTGTAGACATACCATCATAAATAAATAATGAGTGTTCTCAAGGTAATAGACCACATTCTTATGATAAGCACGTACAAACAAACACTGTCCACCACTCACACCACCTTTTCTGAGTGAGGACTGCGGGAATGGGTTCATTTCTCTGATGGAAACAAGCAAAGCAAATGCTCTAAGTCTACTCCTCATCAAATACTCATGTACTCCTAAAAGAGCTTCCTGACCAGACACCAGCACCAAACCAATGGAATAAATAAATAAATCCTGTGGTTTTAGTGCTCACTTGAGTCTTTACTTGGGTAAGTTTGGATTAAGAGCAGGTTTTATTGTTGTTTAGAGCCTGCAAAACCAACCTGGACCAACTTCACACGTGACTAAACTTTTTGTTCTTGGCTTCACATTATTTTCTTTGGCCTAGAGTGGATACACTTCATTACACTATGCACAAGAATAACGAGGAATGAATTAATTACCACATTCAATGATTTTAAAATTCATTTGTATTTCTTGTTCCATGAAAGAGAAACAGCCAGCTTTCTTTTCTCAAGGTCAGGGTTTGGGTTCGTAACACTGTTCACTGCCAAAATCTTATTTGTTTCAACACATACAAACCCGTTAATAATCGATTAAGGTTTTAAACTGTGTTTGAGAGAAAAAGGTTTTACCAAAGTTGTGAAAATTACTAGTTTTGGTTTGTTTCATCAACTTTAAATGACTTTGCAACTCTGACCAGAGTAAAGCTGGCTTTTAAGTGCTACAAAATTGAACAAAGTGGGTTGAACTCAATGTATCACTTTAGATTAGCTGTATTTGATTGCTTTTGCAACAAGCTCGTGGTAAAGCCTGTTCACTTAGAGATGCATAGCCATCTTCCATTCGCTGCTGGCAATGCCTGGTCAAAAAAAATTAAATACACAGCAAAGTACAGGCAAAGCTGTCAGTGTGTTTTGTTAGTGAAGTAAATCAGCCACGAAAAGTTTTATTTGTAATGGCACTATTTCCAATGATTTACGTCAGAATCCCATTCCCTCTTTAACTAATGTTATGTTAAACAAGCCACAACATCAACATTTATCAGCTATAAGGATGTACTCAGTTTCAAATACTCATTCAGGAAAAAAGTGGTATCGAGACATCCTTCAATATATTTTTTAACAAACAAGTGTAACTACAGAACCCATACTGTTGTTTGAGCCTTCAGGTAAAGGTAAATTGAACATTAAAATGAACATTACATATTTTCACCTCTATACCCATAATTTCCCATTTGTGCTATTTACTCCTTTAAAAAGCCTTTGAACGTATGTAGAATACTATCATTACTTGAACAATGCTTTTGGTCCTGGCTCAACAGTAGCCTTTTCTTACCCGCTGCTGCTTTTGCTTCAGTAAAAATGGCATTTCTTTAAGAGCGCTCACTGCTGTGTTCAGGTATATGACAAAGCTGCCAGGCATGACGTTCCACAGCGGGAAGTGGGCTGTTAGTGAAAGAAATGCTGGAATAACACAATGCACGTCAATGTGAACAGCACCTCTTATGGCACGGGCTGACGGTGTGGCGCTGGAGAGCCCGGTTCCACTGCTGGCCTCTGTATAAACCAGGCCTCACACTGCGTCTTTTATGTTAGCGCTCGGAATGGCCATTATTCACAAAGTGCGACAATAAAAGAGCAAGAAGAAGAGAGGGAAGAACTTTTCAAACTTTGCATTTAGTCGTCATCCAAAGGTCAGGTTGTACTGAAAGTAAATACAGACGATGGCGATAATTACAAAGTCTGTGTGGGCTCAACTTTTCACTGACATTCTAGGCAATTTAAATATGTGGGGTTACATTTAACAACACAGAGAGTAAGGTTGATGGGTTTAACGAAGCAGTGAAGAAAATGGACTGAATTTATATATGGTATTCTGTATAAGTCCATAAAATAGAGCATATAAGGTAATATAAGGTATAATAATACACACATGGTCAAACAAACTATGCATTATATCACAGATGTCAAACTCAAGGCCCAAGGGCCAAATGCAGCCCTTTACAATGTTGAATTTGGCCCTTCAATACATTTAGTAAGTGATTTTTTGCACATTAATCAGACACAAAAGGCACTAAACTATTCTAAAGATGTGTAAAAGAGAAGAATACCACCACAAAATGATACTAACCAGGGGCAAACATTTTAAAGGGAACAAAATGGGGCTTAAAATTAGAGAAAAATGGCACAAATTGAAGTTAACTCACAAAAAATGCGTAAAAATGAGGCATAAAAGGAGTAAATTAATGTGATAAAGACTGAAATGAAGATGAAACCTTACATTCAAACATTGTAAAACTTAATAAAAGATACCCGTGGGTCACAATCTTCGGCCCCTGAAAGGATTCTTATTTGTTATTGTGGCCCCTGACAACTCCTGCATTATTTTGTTCACTGGCTGTAAAGTTCCACAGCAGAACGAAACTAATTCTTCCTGCATCTGCGGGAAATAGTGCAGTAAGATCTAAGCATCTGGGATTCCAGGTAAAGCTGTCATTGACTTACTGATGCCAGGCAGCGCAAACAGAGATATACAAAACCTTCAAAATGATACTCTCCCTGTCTCCTCCTCCACCTTAGATCCTGGGGAATGTGATCCTTCCATAGTCATATAGAGTCTAGAATAGTGCAGTTGACTTTTTAAATAGGATCAGAATCCCAAAAACATAAAAAAATAAGCAAAAATGTAAATGTGATACTAACAGTTGCCATGGTAACAGGTGTAACCAAACCATGGTGTATTGAATCAAAGCTTCAAGGAGTAAATAAAATGATCTGGCTAATAATAATGTGCTAATGTGCAGTGAATATCACTCGGGTGCCCTGATGATGATGTGTGCAGCTTTATAAACATATATTTTGATGCATGCATATTTTTTCTCGAACAGATGGAAACTAGGGGGTCACAATTTTAATAGAGAATGATGTTGGTTTTGTCAGGAGGCTGCCTGTTGACTCCATTAGCTTGTTTATCTCTGCTGCGTGTGAGTCATCGTAAAATGGAAAGGTTAAGCAGATAATAAGTGCTCCAGTGCATAAATACTGCTCCATGAAACTCGCTTAAAAACAAGACTGAGGGGACAGATGGAGTTTATAGGCCATTTTTTGTCTTCACGTCACAGCGGCAAATGGCAAAAAAAAAAATCTTGTATTTCTTCATTTAATCATTATCTACCTATCGTTATCCTTATGCATTGCAAGGGGCAGGAGCATATCTCACCTTCTTAGGGGCATGTGGTAAATTTATATCAGCCATTGCCAGTTGGGCTGCGAATTAACAACAGAATTTCCAGAGGGTAATTTTTTACTCCATTTAACTTTGTTCACCTAACTTCTCTGAGCTGTGTGTAATTCAAGAATGCAGAAATATGATCATTCGGACCTAAAAACACCATGGGGGGGTCATTTTTACCCTAATAGACTAACACTGAAGAATGATGTGGTAACCTAGCAACAACATATAGTGCCTACAATGATTGATTATGGTAATATAAGCACCGAAATAGCACCATTTTAGCTTAATCATGTAATGAAATTTGTGAAAAGGTGTTGTGTTAATATACAGCGCAAGTCCCCTGTCGGTTGCAGTTGTTGCCAGTGAGGTGACATCAAGGGTTGTGAAAACATAATTAAATCAGATAGTATACATCTGTGTAGGTTCTCAGTCATCCAGGAACACATAATATTAAAAGGTTAAAAAGAAGGCAGCTGGACATAGTTTTGAAACAGATGTTTGTCTCTCATCAAAGTCGAAGGGCATCTTTCCCGGACTTCTGTTACTCACTTTTGGAAAGATGCCTTTTGACTGGTACATGAGTATGACAAGAAGAAACCATCTTTGGTTTAACCTGAGATGCAGACAACAAGGATTTTTTACTACTTCCAGCCTCTCTTTGGGTAAAACTCTGGTTAAACCACTCCTTCTCAGGGATATACACTCATCTCACAGACCAGTCTATTATAGAACTGACAAAATGTCTTCTGTTTCCAAACTACACCCAGTTGCCTTCTTTTAAACGCTTTAACATCAGATAATACACCAAAAAACAAAACAAAATGGTAACAATTTCGAAGGTAATAAAGCTTGGATGTCTTTAGTGTGGGCGTTGATAGACAGTTGTTATTCACAGCTCACTTTTTTGTCATATCATGTCTGTCAAGTTATTTATTCCTCCAATGCTTCACTCGTCATTGAAGAGACTTTTATTTAAGAATGACTTTTTTTGAAAATGTTTGCAGCTACAGCTTACTGCAGTTGTCTAAGGGCATTATTTGGCAAGCACAACATGTTCATTTACAAACTTTTACAAAACCCAAATAAGGCTTTATTTACATATGAAGTATTTGCTCATTTTGAACTCCCCATCTAGTCAAGGTTTAAAAAGTCTCACATGTGGCTTTGTGCATTCATCTGAGCATCCCCCAAAAGGCCAGTGATTGGAGTGAGGCGAGAAGAGAGTGCCCTTCAGCAGCACTGTATCGATGGTGTAATGGAGAATGAAATGACGTCTGTCCGAGGTCATCACTGAGGGAATGAGAACAGATAAAAAGAACCAATTTGCGGGGCAGTCGTGTGAAGTGAATGGGCTGAGACACGCATATACAGTACATGTTTACACCTGAAATGTCCATTGAACAACTCCTTTTATGAAAATGTGTTGAAAGCGTGCAAAAATTATACTGCTGTGTTCACCAATACATGTTGCAGTTCCAGTGCAGCTCTGTAAGCTACACACAGTTCCAACAGTTGATGTAAAAGCTAAATTAAACCAATCCCCACAAGGGCCACAGTAAAATGACACTGCAAGTCAAAATTTATGAGTAAAGACCAATTTTCTGTAGCAATGGTGTCTAGAAAGAAGTTTTTTTTTTTGTCTAGAGGCAGACTTGTGGTAGAATAGAAGTGAATGAGAAAATACTGGACGAACAAGTAGGTTTGCATGGTCATTGTGACGTCAATTATTCAGGTTTTGTGTCTCAAAAAATATATTTTGCATTTTTATTGTGGTGCAAATCAAACGGCACAAACGTTGAAAACACCTATTTGAATTCTGTTTGTGGTCTGCAACAGAACAAAAACAGAATCACACCACAGGGGGCGAACACTTTCTCCAGTCACTGAATTTGTTTTGTGAGAAACTTTCGGACATGTGTTGATTCATTTTCAGTGTTTGCTGCTTTGAACGTGACCTGTTTTGATGAAAAGGCCATCCCTCTCATAGGTACACGGTACAGTGAACAAAGCAATGGAAACCAGTCAGATGATGAGTTCAATTACAAATGTTAAACTCAAAGTCACCTGCACCTGTAGCAACAGGAACAGGAAGTGATGGAACATCCACTGGGTTCTATGAAGTTTTAATTTTAAAGATAAAACTGACTGAAATCCATCTCGTTCTGCTCAGGGTGAGGCATTTTCTCTAAATTTTTAGACCAAGGGTGTGCTGTACTGGGTTAGGTTTAAATGGCCCTGTCAGAATACTCTATTATGTTCCACAATGGATACATATCAAAGCAACACCTAATAGAAATAGTAAAACAGTTGCTTTGTTGTCAAACCCAAACAAGACCCATAACTGCAAATACATACTTCATTTCAGAACGTGCAGCAGATCAGAACAAATCACATTGCTTTCAGCAAAACAGAATGGATTTTAGTGTGTTTTTTTACAGGTTACAAATCATGCAAGAATCCAGCTGCTGTGTATGAACAACTTTTCTTAACTATACACTCCAAAATTTTATACAATGCGTCTTTGATTCAATCAATTGTCTGTCTTCATTCATTGTAATGTTAGTCACTATTGCTAGTCTTACCAATAAATTAGAGTTGCTTTGGAAGAAAAGCCTGTGCCTGGTAAATACTCCTCGTGAGAGACAAAGAGTATCTACAGAAGGAATATATGAGCATCGATCGGCCCTCGTGGCCACGTCTGCTCCCCACAATAGTGTGCTATTGATGTGCTGGAATTGCTTTTGAAGGCAGACAGATTGATATAATGGTGTGGTGTGGGCCCTTCAGGGCTGGGCTTTCTGTGCTGCGTCTGATTGACTGACCTTGGGTCAATGTGGACATTTGCATTGCTTCTGTGAGGTGTTTGTGCCAGAGCCACGGAGCTGCCACAGTCCTCTCAAATAAGCTTTTTCTGAAGTCGCCCAAAACAAGTTGGCCCTAGCCCTCACTGTTGATTTTTACAGCAAACAGGTTAATGCCATTGATTTTGAGTCGGCTGCTGCCTGTAAAAAAAACAAACAAACAAACCAAAACAAAAAAACACAAGGTGCTCTCTGGGTTTATTTGTGAAAGTTAAAGTAAAGTTACTGTACTTCTGTTGCAAACGTTGAACAGACTCAGACTCTCAAATCTACCAAATTGATATGATTAGTTTATATATTATTTCATTTAATATATTAAGTAGACTTATAAAGAGTCAATATTCTGAAAAAAGAGAAGAGAAGTTTTTTAGGGACTCAGTATTTACTGCTGAAGTTCTGCTTGTGTTTCATGCAGTGTAGACAATCAATATAAATGTTTAAATTCATGAAGTGAGAGTTGTATGATGCTGAATGATTATATGATGCCTGAAAAAGCTGTTGCTAATAAATGTTATCTTGGTTTTCAGACAAAAAAAGAAAAACAATATTACCATGTTTTCTCTCGACATATGACTGTTTATCATAAGAAGACATACTTAATTTGAAAAAATAACATTTTTTGAGTAAAGATAATCTATCATCCAGTCAAAACATTGCAATGTTTAGCTCCACCTTTTGGAAAGTGGACCACATCTTTTGGGGGTGCTTTGAAACCCTTTTGGTGATGGAATTTTATGGCACAACACAACAGTTCTCCCTGTTTCTGGTTCTAACATTCCAATAAAATTCCATTGCTTTAAATCTTTTTTTTTTTCTTTTCATTTTCACACCACCATGAGATTCAGCACTCATGTAACTAAAGCAATATAGTTTTCATAAAAGTGAAATGCATTCCTCGTGTTTGGTTAGGTTTGAGAAAAGGTCTGTAATTTTCAGTTTGAAGAAACCATTCATCTTGAGATAATTATTTCATCAAACCAAACCCAGGGGAAAAGTGTGTATTTTGGCTTAGCACCTTCTTTATTGTACTTCACGTTGTACTTCACAATTGTCAGAAAGTTAAAGGTTTGAGGCCAAAAGCAATCAGCTTCTCAAAACATGCTGAAAACTGATGATGGCTGCTGTGTTTGTTGCACTGTCCAACTTTCCAGAGTCTTGTCTATTTTCTGGTTAAAAGAAAATAAAATCACACCAGACAAAAACTAATATCTGTGATAGCAAACAGTCATCGTAGGTGGTCCTGTTTTCTGCGATCAGAATGAGACAGAATGAAAGCACTGACCTTATACTTGAACCTTGGTGCAGTGTAGATCATGAGATTGTTTCCTGCCTCGGGTGATTTTACATTGTCTCAGTGTATTTCTCTGCTGCTATTTTTCTTTATTTGCTCCTGTTTTGATCTCTTGGTGTTCTTATGTCTTAAGTCACACATCACTGATGGCAGAGGCGGATCTAGGATTTTTCAAAGTAAGGTCAGAGCTCTAAACTTAAGTTTGGTGTAAAGTATAACTATTTGACACATTACACTCCCATTCATTGTTTTCATTTCCAATTCTCCTGTACATGCATCTCCTGGTTTACTCTGTCACAGCAAAAAGGCCCAGAGTTCAAATCCTGGGCCTTTCTTTGTGGAGTTTTTTTAAGTTTTCCTTGTGCTTGGGTGAGTTTCCTCCAGGAACTCTGGTTTCCCCCATCAAAAAACACACTGGGTACCCCCTGGTAGTGGCTGGTTTATAAAGGTATAATGATTTTTATTATTATTAACAGAGGGAGGAGTACAATCCACAATAGCACAGGGTGTGTAAGGTGTGTGTGTGGCTGTAATCAGGTCAGCCAACTATTTATTGTATTTTATTCTTTACAATATATACATGTTTACATTAGATTATTATGTAACATAGTATTCACATCATTTAAAAAAAGCGTTATTTTCCTACCTCTGAAATGTTCCCTGGACCAGTGCTTTATGAAAATGATTTGAGATTTAAAAGACTAGGTTCTTTTACTTCAAACTTGTTCCTAACTCTGAATATTACTTTGGACTGCTGGGTGCTGTTGAAGGGGATCCTTCGTTTGAGTGGTTAAGGAAATGCGGTAGGATTATTTTTGGGTTTGGGCCTTGAAAGCTATCCATCACATCAAGAGCAGACTCTCCTTGAAACAAAGTCTACACTTCAAGTATTAAGGATGAATGTGGCCTGATGGAGGAGTATGAAAAATGGCTTCTCACAAGTCAATCTTCTTAAAGCTGTAAACTGCCCCAAAAATGTCCAAACAGGTTTTTTTTCTTCTGCCCGCTGTAGTGAAGTGGAGGTTGACTTGCTTCTGTAGGTAGAGTGATTTGTCTTTAATATTCCTCTGAATTGTTAAATAGGCTCTGCATCTGAGTAATATAATCAGTATATTTTGGTCCGGTTCTAAGGCCTTGATTAGTAGGTTAGTGGGGTAAATTTTTTTTTAACCGTGGTAACTTATTACGGGGGGGGTTATGGTCGACATAGAGGGGAGAAACACAGGCGTGACCAGTCAGCGTGAAGCCTTTGTGACACGGGGAAAACCTGGAAACTTTACATATTTGTAGTAAATAAGGTAACTGCATAGTAACTGTATAGTGTAGGCTAGATATTTGATGTTTATACAGGCTTAAAGTCACTATAAACAGGCTTTCCCTGTGGTTGCTTGATGGATTACTACTTGTAGCCCACTTTGTAAACTGAAACCATACAAAACCAGCTCTCAATGGCACTAAGTCTATTTATCATACAAAGTATATGAATAGTACAATGCATATTCAAAATGCGCTTGTTACTGAGGGTTGAGCTGTGTGGATCATGTTCAAAGCTTGCACTTAGAGCAATGCCAAAGCATGTGCTACTGACTGTAGATGGCTGCTCTCTGTTGTTCAAAAGCTGAATGCAGGGGATGGTCCTTGTTGTTCAGTATAGCATCTGTCGTGTTAGAGGAGGGGTGTCAAACTAAAAGTGGTGAGGGGCCACAATAGTCAATAATAATCCTTTCAGGAGCTGAAGATGGAGATTAAATTTTGAGAAATTGTATCTTGAGCAGGTTTAAGTTGGATTTGAACAGATTTGAATTGGATTCAAACAAGTTTTAGTTGGATTAGAACAGGTTTTAGTCAGATTTGGACAATATTTGTTGGATTTGAACTGATTTTAGTTAGATTTGAACAGGATTTTGGTGGATTTGAACAGGTTTTAGTCAGGTTTTAACAGGTTTTAGTTGGATTTAAACAGGTTGTAATAGGTAGTGGTAGGTTAATCTTTGTAGCAAAAATCAAAACCATCTAAAACCTGTTCAAATCTATCTAAAACCTGTTTGAATTTAACCTAGTGCCAAAAATGTAAACTACTAAATGTATTGAAGGGCCACATTTGGCCCCCAGGCCTTGAGTTTGACGTGTGTGTGTTAGAGTCTCTCTTAGATTACAGCATGGGCTCAGTCCCACTGCAAACAGCTCCACAACCTAACAACAATTTATCTTTTATCTGCACAACTGTTATTATTACCATCATAATATTTTAACATGCAACCCTCTCTAAATTTACTCCTCCAAAGTTACCTCTCGATTAAACCTTTCTGTGCTCAGGTAACTGTGCAACACTTTCACAAAGTCTATATGCTCATAAAAAGGCTCACTGTGTATGTTCCACTTGAGCAGATAAAACAGAGCTCAGAGTGCACTCGCCCACACGGTCCACACGCCGCTCTCATCAGGCCAAATGAATCCTTGTGGCTCATATTCTTCAGCCTTCCCTTTTTTTTTCTATTACTTTTTTTAAAAATTGCCGGAGTGGTGGAGAGTGCAGCATGTGGCTGCCATGGCAACGCGGTGCCAGTGGCCATTGGGTCTCCAGATGTCTTTGAAATGGTCCATGTGCATCCGCTTCAAACAGCACATCACACGGTGAGCCCTGTGAAGT
>JAWCTZ010000325.1:0-47917 GCA_036850595.1 Rhyacichthys aspro | reverse complement strand
TTCTGTGTCTCGAATATAGTTATATATGTTATATATAGTTATTCATCTTTAAACATCTAAAAATATGCTTTCTTGTGCATGTAATTTAAAGATTAGGGATAAATGTGTATAGCCAGTAACATGACATCAAGGGGTTTACGCTCATTTACTCTTTTATTATTTATTATTTAATTGTCCATATAATATTCTAATGTGTTGGAATGGAAATGGATCATCTGGCTTAACACCAAATTATTATTTCAGATAGCAGTGTCTGACTTGACTGAAGCTAAATTGCATTAAATTATGATTATGATTGGATCTTGATTATATGAATTGCTCATAATTAATTATTTCATCTTATTTCAGCTAACTTATGTAAATGTACACAGAATATCAGAAACATATTTGAGATTTTGAAATGGTGATTTGAAATTTCAAAAACACTGATTTTATAAACAATGTTGTGGCGCTATATTGTGCTTAATGAGCGTTAATAACCGTTTAAGTATGTGCATAAAGAGGCAGATGGCAGAGGGAAACTGCCTTTTCTTCAGTTCCTCAGGACGCATTTCTTAGAAGTGAGTCATGACACAATATTCAGATGAAAACACACATCATTTGGCCTATAAACACATTCCAGTGTGGACATTCCCTTCTATTCATAAAGAAAGGCCTCATGGTGGGCCCCAGCGCCACACACTGACACACTCACTCCGTCCCACGTGCACACGCCACACAACAAGTCTCCATGGCTTTGAGCCCAGATGCGCCTGTGTCTGTGTGCAGCCAAAAGGACCTCTCTCCACTGAGGAATGTGTGAGAGCTCCGAGCTGCTCCTCTTTCCCACACTTAAGCCTCCATTCAGGCCAGCGCCCCACCCTACTGCGGCCGCCAGTGATCCTTCAGCCCCTCATTATACTCTATCCTCAATAGGCCATCTGGACATCTACCAGGGGACCCAGGGCTCCTCTCATATTTGCCGTACACCTAAGTGCAGGTAGGAAACAATTGGATAAGGCAACGCTGAGTAATAACAATACAAATACTTTTTATGGTATTGTCCTAATCCATCTTAAAACAAATTCCCAATTTATTGTAGCTAAATATTATGATATATATGTGTCATCCAGCCTTTACAATATAAGATGTCTATATGTATGAATAAGGTCTAGTGATAAAACCTAAACACGGTCAAAATGCAATATTCAGCTCAGTCATTAGAGGATACAAGGGTTTAATATGAGGCCCTCCCAAGAATTACCAACAAAAGGGCCTTAACACTGACAGAAGGTATTTCACAATGGTCAAGTTTTCCCCAGAGTGGCTTTTCTAAGAAGTGCGCCTAGACAGTCTAAGTCACATCACATGACACTTTAATGCTTTACACCAAGAGCCCACATCAAGGATTGGGGTCGGCTCTCTTGTCTCCAAAGAGGGGTCAGACTTTTCCCAGGTTCTCTGAGTGGATGCTGGAGTCACAAGGATACTTCTCAAGGCGGCTGACACAGAGAGCACCTGCCCCTGTCTTTGTGGCCCAGGCCATGCCCCTAAGCACCCACAGTCAAAGCCTGGTTCATGACAACAGCCTCAGGAATGCTTTGTGCCCCCTTTGTGCCCAGCCGTGGCCTGAGACGGGAACAGAGTGACCTATAAGAAAGAGATGTTAGGTGTAAAATGCACATTCCTGGGGGTGAGACATATTAATGCATCTATGTCTCAACTTCTTTTAAAAATCACTTTTAAGTTACATTTACAAATTAGACAGGTTTTCTAAATAAAGTGTCTAATTGCTTGATCAAGTGCTCAAGACTATAGGTTAGTGCTCTAGAATGAAGGATAAAAAAGGGATTTAGGTGACAAGTAGCTACAGCAAATACATTTCCATTCAGACATGTAGACTAGATAAATCTACTACTACTTGATAAACAATAGCTTTTGTGTAAATGTGTTAGACTGACAGTAAGGCAAGTTATAAGGTACTTTAATAGATGAGAACCTCTATTCAGGAACGGAAAACCTTGGCCAATCACATATTTGCAAAATCACATGCTCAAAAAAAGGAGTGCTACTATTAGTCCACACAGATGATGTTCCATGAAGTTTAATAGCTGCCGATAAAGTGTATTTTCAGTGCCGAATATGTCTTTTAACACAGCGAAAACAGCTAAAAAAGAAAAGCATCAACTGAGAAAAGGGAGGCAACGTAAAACGCTGATAAATACTTGGTGAAATGTACTAGCATTTTGTAGAAAAAATTTTTGGTCTGGTTTTACTTTTGTAATAAAAGAGAAGCAGGAGAGGTCCCTATGCTGCTGTTGTGGGCGAGTGGAATCTCAAAACAGAGATGGCCAAAAGGAAAAAGGTAATGGAGCTATAATGTAAAAATAATTAGAATATCTCTGAGCCATAAGGATGAACAGAACTTTTAGTAAACAGGTGAATACATTAAGACAGTGGTTCTCAAACTGTGGCATGGGTACCACTGTTGGTAATCTAGCTCTCTGTGGTGCTACTTGAGAAACGATTGATTTCTGCTACAGATTTTCTATAATACAATACAATACTTTTACACTAAGAAGGACTCTTGTAGGATTCTAAATGTGATTTCAAAGAAGGAGCACAACAAACAAAATTCATTCATTTTCATGTGGGTAGATAGGTATGTGTTCATATAAATGGCATAGATCCGTATTGGCATAAAGGAAATGGACATGGAAAGACAAATTTTCTGGGATGGCACTTGATGTAAAGAGTTTGAGCAGAAGACATTAAGTGTATAACCTAAAGACTGTCTCTGATTAGACCTTCAACAGGTGGCTGCAACTCACCACAGCAACTGCACTGAGCAACAAAGTATATGGCTCACTTCCTAACTGTGTTTTCCTTGTGCCATACTGTGGAAAGAGTGTTGGATATGCCACATCCCGAGGTAGTCTGAACAAATCTCCAGTCCACTTGCCTCTCTCTGTTCACAAGGCTGACAGCACACAGGTTTCCCGCCTTTTCCGTGGCCCAGCTGCTGCTTCCATCTTCAAAGGCTTTAATCCCGTAGGCCTTGTTGCCCCAACTTTCCCACAGCACACTTTGAGCACCGCGACAATGGACGTGTGCCGCATTCAATGGCAGATTAGTCACGGGGTAGTCCACCGCGCCACAACCCCTCAGAGACTCTGAATGGGGGAGAAAATTATTCATCTTCATTAACAACAAAAAACACAATATTTGATATTAAACGGAATCGACGCACTCTTAACTTATTCCCGCTTTATATGCAGTCTAATAATTTCAAATAGAGCTATTCTATTTGCTTTAATGAAATAACCAATAAATGTTTTTATAGCAAAAAAGTTAAAAAGACGTAGACTATGTATCAGTTGACGATTTTAAATTATTTTATTTATTTATTTACAGTAAAAGTCATGCATAAAAGCGTATCAACATTTTCCCGCCAATGCCCTCCTGACTCAATCAAATGGCTACAGGACAGACAGACCACCACCGTCTTGTCTGGGAATTGCAAGGTAGGATCATAGACTTTAAACTTTTTTTTCTTTCTTTCTCACCCTTTGAGTCTTTGCTTCTTTCTTCTTTCACTGCACACTCCACCTGTTCCCTGAGGCTCGGCCATTGTTCCGGCCGCCATAGACAGTCAATTTAGCATGGAGTAATTGAAACCTTTGTCCTATATGAGCTGTTGTCCCTCGCTGACATTAGCAAGTGTGGGAACCTGCGGTCAAACGCGGACCCACACAGGTTTAAGGCAACAGGCTTCTTTGGCTTTGCAGGCGTTTTCTTATAAATTCAGCAATTTTTTATTTTAATGACAAGTTAAAAGCTTAATTTCATGTTGCTTTTGTCATTTTATTTATCGTTATATAGGATAGGACTTATGTGCAACAGACTTTAGCATTGCATCTTTAGCATAGCTTTGCATCTGAAAACTTGGACTTGCTAAATTTTATTATACATTTATTATTATGCATTAGTCGTGTTATTTTAACCTGTCTTTTTTGAGCTAACATTTAGGCGGGAGAACGGTGACGGTGAAGTGTCAAGACGCCGCTGTCAGTGAATGGTCCAGCTGCTGCGCCTGCGCGGAAGACAAAAACACGTCCAGCCTTCTCACAGTAGCCCCATTCAGAGCTGTCAACTGGAAGTGTGCGTACCATTTCCCTCCAGGCAACACTCTCTTCTCTCACACTTTATTGCCTATAAGTAGGTCCATATGGTAACAGGCAGCTTAACATTTCCATGTGAATATGGCACTGAGCAGAAATCGAGGATTCATTATGGCACCAAAGAAGTTGGATAACCGACAGTTGAATTGGTGATCTGTTTATTAAGCACCACCATAAGTATCTTCTTTACACCAGTCAGTTGGAGTGGTGAGAATGGCATTTGAAGTATGCCACATGCAAGCATACTTATTTAGATTCATTCATGGTGGTTCAATGCATTCCTCCTCTTTTATCTGCATCTGCTGCAGAGATGCCCTGGCCTACTTTGGGAAACAATAAGAGGACCCTCTATGCTGAAACAAGAAAGAAAAGCAACTGGACTCACTTTAACTTTTGTTCAAATGTAAATGAACAACATTAGTGTCCAAGTCCATCAGCAATACATAGCTTCCCTCTGTGGATTTAAACAAAAGTTATATATTGTCTTAAATAAACATTTTGATGCAGTGGGTCAGACACTGCAGTAATCTTATGTTGTAAGGCTTGCTGTCACATGAGATCACTGCTGTAACTGAACCATGGATAACAACACAAAAGAAAGTAAGCACAATGGTAAGAATTTATAGATATTTATTTTCAAAAATTGTTGTGAATTTACAGTTACTGAGGCAGGCACACATTGTAAATCATTATTAGTTTCAGTACACGGCAGTAGATTTAAAAGAGTCTTTGCAAAATATATCCAGCCCTAACTGTTTGATAAAAGACAAACCAGCACAAGGGAGAATATTGAATACTATCAGCACTTTACAAATGCAAACATTATTTTTCCATCTCACAAAGGAAATATGCACCCTCTTCCTATTTTTGAAATCACTATGCTTGGACAGATCATTTGTGTTTCACTGTAACACTTCCACAGACACCACACTCAGAACATTTTAAAAGATATCATTTTGTAAAGGTATTGTAAAATGTGATAAATTTTCATTCTCGCTGGACAAGGCTACTTCAGCAGTTCAGCTAAATGCATCGCAGGTTTTGTAACATTTTTTAACAGGGATTCTATGACCTGTAAATCCAGTATGTTGAGATAACTCAATTAAATTACATCATAAAACGTTTATTAAATTAACAAGGATACTATTGACCTATGACAACAATTTAAATGACTAAAATATACTTTTACCTGAAAAAAATATACCTGGAATAAACTCCACGGATTTCTTTTCTCTCTCTCTCTAACAAGTAAAGGATGAACTAGACTTCATAGGTTTTGCCGTTTCTAAAAAGAATTGTTAGGAATCAGACATGCTAGGAAACTAGTTCACTGAGGACGTTCAGGCAACCTTTCACGGAAGACTGCAAATCTCTTATACGTGGATTCAAATATGACCAAGAGGCTTTGATGCTTTGGTCACATTTTTCTTCAACTACATTCTTTTTTATGTCTATGTTCAGTGCAAATTTTCCTCCTACAAGTAAAGATGCTGATGTTAATATGGCTACACTCAGGGATATGATGTTATGTTTTCACGTCACAGAAATCAGCCATGACTGAGAATCAGCTGAGGGGAAGCTTTGACTGGATGGGATGAGTAGATTACTTAACCCATGTAGGGGTACTTCCATTCTGTTAGTGGGACGTGCGTCTGTTTCACAACCTGTGGCGACGTCCATCTCAGGACATAGTGTGGACCTCCAGGTTTGTCATTTGTCCCTGAATGAAGAAAATGGTATTGAGCAAACAAGGTGAGATTTTTAAAAAAAAATAGTGCCAATATGGTTGAACAGCCCTAAAAACTGCTAGAATGGAGTGATAAAGACATCAGCAGAGTTTTTCAGATCAGTGGTGGTTGTGCTCTTACCTGAGGCTCTGGCGCCACCAAATGGCTGCTGAGCAACAATGGAGCCAGTCGATTTATCATTCACATAGTAGTTCCCAGCAGCATTTCTCAAGGCTTTTGCTGCCTCGTCAATAACAGTCCTGCATGAAAATACATATACATTTGATCATGTATTACAATGAAAAATAACAAGCGTGTTATTACCATCTTGTTCATCAATGCAATAAAAATACAACACAGTAGCCTATTGTTACTATTTGACTTGTTTTATTTAAGTGTTATGAAACTTGTCTTACTTGTCTTGGGCAAACACTGCCCCTGTCAGGGCATATGGAGATGTGTTATCAATGAGGTGCAGCACCTCTTTGTAGTTGTTCTCGGGATAAACATAAACTGTCAGAACTGGTCCAAAGATTTCCTGGGAAAATAATATTAACAAAAAAAAAAGTATAAATAAAAACATTAAAACAGGCAAATAAACACACTTAAACAGGGACATCCATTTTGTTGGTGCTGCATTATAATGCCTTTTGCTATGCTAGCTGCGTGCACAGGCTATGAGGACTCTGTATGAGTGTGTGAACCAGAGCTTGAAAAATAGTTTGAGCCAGTTTAGTCAAATACAGGAGAATGTATTGTGCCAGATTTGTCATGTTTATGTTGGTAATCCATGCATTTATCCCAGATCTAAGTGCACACAATGGCCTCGAAATGAGAACCTTGTGTTCTTGCTAGCAGCAGTTTCAGAGCCCGTGAAGTTAGCATTAACACATTCAATTTAAGCTATCTTTAACAATAAAAGATAAATAAAAAGACTTTTCACCTCATTCATGATGGCATCTTGAGGGTCTTTTGTCTCGATTATAGTTGGTTCCACAAAATAGCCTTTTTTGTCTTCACAATTTCCACCAGCAATGACGTTTAAACCGGGGGAGGACTTGGCATGGTCAAGCCATTTCTTAATGCGAGCAAATGACTGCAGGAAACAAATAAGTGTGTACATTCAATAATAAATAACATGATCATTCTGTGTATATTACAAATCATACAAAATAGACTGACAAAATCATTCAAAACAAGTTAAAAAAAATACCTTGTCATCTATTACAGCTGAGAAAAAGGTGTTTAAGTCTTCAACGGGCTGTGGGAATAATAAAGTTTATGGTATGTCAAACAATGCGGCAAATACTCTTTGGACAACAAAGAAACAATAAAATTGAACTGTATCTAATATATTTTTGGTATTAAATGTTAAATAATAGCTGGGATAGGCTCCAGCCACCCGCGACCCCACAAAGTGGGACAAGCGGTAGAAAATGAATGAATGAATGAATGTTAAATAATTTTTAACAAAATCTGGATGTATTGAGGTAAAATAGGTAATGCACAATCTGTGACAGATCTGATGTAGTGGCCTCTACTCACATCTCCCACTTTGATTTCTTTGTGAACAGAGAGAAGGTCCTGTTTGATCTGCGGCCACAGTGTGTCTGGCACATACATCCTGGAGCAGGCTGAGCACTTCTGGCCTCCATATTCAAAGGCTGAGCGAATTGTTCCCATCACTACACTCTCAACATCTGCAGACTTGTGGACAAAGTGAAAGTTCTTCCCACCACACTCTAAAAATGTAGGGAAAAAAATGACACAATTATATAAGTATGGCTTCTCCTCCTCCAATATAACCTTTTTGTTCTGTTTATTTACATTTCATTTGAAAGGTATTGTGCTGAACTTTGGGCTAAATGTTCCATGTTATTATGGAAATAATGCAGTAATAATGATCAATAACATTGTAACCATAGCCACATCATAAGTAAGGTGTTGTGAAAATGTAAAATAAAACATTCTTCCTCATTTCAACAGCTGGTCTAAACTGACTGTGATGATGCATACCTCCTGCCAACCGAGGGAAGGTCCTGTATTTGTCCAAATTCTGGGCAACCTGTTTCCAAAGACGTTTAAAGGTCCTACAAAAAACAAAGGTATCATGTAATCGTGGTCTCCTGTAATCCCTACAAAATGCTATGTATTTGGATGGATATTCAACTGTAGTATGCTTACGGAACACTGCCTGTAAAGTTGATGCCTGTGAGGTGCTCAGAGGCAGTAATGGTATCTCCAAACACTGGGCCATCAGCTGGCAAAAACTGGATGATGTTCGGGGGCATGCCGCACTCTCTGAGGACTTTGTAGACAGCGTAGCTTGCAGACATGGCAGTGTCGCTAGGCTTCCATAATACTACATTACCCTGGAGAACACGAGCATGAATTCATAGAACCATGGCCAAAAGATTATCTGTGCTCCTTAAAAAATTCTGCAATTCCTAAAACCACAATCAATGTAAAACTCATGAGGTTTTTTCCCCAAACTTTTTCATGTATGTGCCTGTTAAAAGTCCATTACTTACTAAGTACAAAGAGACGAAATAAAAAAAAACTGTAATCCAACAGTATTTTTTTTTTAGAAAAACAAACTAAGCTGGATTAGGGGGTTCGTGCAGTAACATAAGGAATAACCCTGGGTTTTAGTATCAAGAAGCTGGTTCACTTTCTATCAAAGTAGATCGCTATGTAAACTTACACTAAACAGCTAAGTTCCAGGAAGAGCATAGAAAACCAAGACCAATCAGCAATGATAAAAATCTTGAGACTTACCATCAGAGCTGGTGTACCTGCAAGATTTCCACCAATTGCAGTGAAGTTAAAAGGGGCTACAGCTGCAACAAAGCCCTGTAAGACAGGGACACAAAGTTTTATTTGGATCTCTTATTCCAGACTCTTACAAGTGTAATAAAGCTTTCTCACCTCCAGTCCACGATAAAGCATTGTGTTGGTGCTTCCTGGAGCATCTAAAGGTTGCTGTATTTCTAACTCAATGGCATGTTTAGCATTAAATCGGAAAAAGTCTATCAGTTCTGCAGCAGCATCAATCTCGGCCTGTACGACGGTCTTACCCTGTAAGTAAAAATCAATCATTTATCCAACAGACCTTTGAAAATCAGGTCCACAAAGTGTAAATTCTGATAAAAAATAGTCACAAGACTATGTTATTACAACAAATAAAGCCCAGATACCTGTCCAATCATGGTTTTAGCGAGGATTTCTGCTCTCTTGGGTCCACTGATGACATCTGCTGCTTTAAAGAGAATCTGTGCTCTGTCCTGGATCGGCTTTAAGTCCCATTCTTTTCGCGCAGCTACAGATGCCAGAATAGCTTTATTTATCAGCTCCTGTGTCAAATTCATGATTTATCAAATTCAGTTAGTTTTGTTTCAATAAATACATTTATGCATCTATTAATAAAGCTTAGTAACCCACCTTGTCAGCATAACAAAACTTTGCCACTTTATGTGAGTGATTGAATGGCTGCGTGAGAAGAAATTTACAATGTTAGAGACAGAGTTGGAATCATAACATAGAAAATACATACTAGCTTTTACTATAAGTTTGTTTTGCAAATGACAGTACATGCAACTTTCAAATAAAAGGTTCCACTCACAGACAACTGATATCTGATGTCTTTGGTCCAGACTTGTTCATCTCCAACCACACATGGAATCTCCTCAGTCTTTCCTTTCAGACTTTCTAAAGCCTAAGAAAAGCACGAAGACTTGTTTGTGAATCAACTGAGAAGGAGGTTTGTGTTATGATAAAAAAAAACCCCAAAAAAACCTTTTTCATCTTACCTGCAGGAGCTCTTTTCTTTCTGGGCTTCCCTCTTTAAATCCTAAGATTGGCTCATTCTTTACTTCTACTGCTGCACAAGGGAAGGTTTTGAACCTTAAAAAACAGGCACAAACAGAAAACACATTAAAACCATATGCTCTAATTAAGCTTATCTATAGGCAGACTCGGGTAAATTGGTTTGAAGTTTGAACTCGTCATGATGTGTTGGCCCCCTGTGAACCCTTTTAATAAATAGACAGATACTGTTGGCCTTTTCTTGCCGTTTCATAATTTCTGTTTGCCAAGTCTACAACAGGCCCCGCTGTTGCTAATATATAACTTTACTTTGCCCAATATTCATGTCACACCCCCACTGAAGATGAAATAAGTTCAAACTCCTCATCCATAGACACATACATATGCAACAATTATTATTTTTTTTATTTCTCGTTCATTTATCCTCCAAGCTTTCAATAGTGTTCACACAAATCTAACCTCTTAACATTTATTTCCTTAACCCTCATTTGCAGACGAATATTTCTACATTACATTCATTTTTTGTTGAAGTCTGTTTATTTTTATAATCATTCCTCTAAGCATGGCCACTGCAGATCTTGGGTGCAAATATCTCATTTATGATTAACTACTCCAGTAGTTAAAAAAAGGTCACTGTCTTGAGGATTGCCAAAACTTGAAAGCACACAAGCCAGCTGGTGGCATGAAAACCATTCTCACACCCTGCATAATGTGCATTTCTTTAACAAACCTCACCTTTTCTGACAGCACAAAGACACTCAAGAAGATACTGAGCTTTTCAAACGTTGTATCAATTTCTAAACATAATAAACATCTCACAGTTGTTGGAAAATTGGGGCATTTATGTTTTTACAGATGTGGATGCACACAGTAAGAGGTACTCTGGTGCTTAAACTGTTACTGGAGTCACGAAAAGCCCTTTCTTTCTCTTTCTGTCTTAGTATGTAAGAAAAAGAAAAACTAAAGGAAACCTTTCAATTAACTAAACTTGACTAGCAAATGAGATTACACTTACTTCCGGAAACCATAGATGCACATGGAACGTGACAGTAAACGATTAAAGCTACTCACTATTAGCTACTTAATAGTTAGCATGAAAGGGAAGTATATAATTCAGTCAGTACTTGTCATGTCATGCAGCTTTTACTTTTAAGTTCTCTGAAAGTCAACATTGTAAAAGGTCCCTATTGAGCCACTACACCTGTGCAAACAAATTAGCTCCATAAGTCACAAATGTAATTATGTAAACCGTATGATCTGAATGAACGCAGTCACGCACACTGTAACAAGCTGGAGTTCCCTGACATGTTTCTGAAGTCAAGGCTAAAAGGTGAAGAAGTCTCGTGCATGCTCATGTGAACAGTACCTACCCCCTCCAAGACTGGCAGACTGCCACTCTCAAGCGCAGCATGTTTCAACGCCAAAATAAAACGCTAAACAGACCAAATAAAACGACACACAGCTTAATTAACCAAAAGGACTGACAACATTAAAAATTAACACATTGAGATAAGAGAGACAGCGCAGCCTGAGCTTATTTAGTGAGAAGGTGGTTCACGGGGCGACCACACATCGGGCTGAACCAACAGCAAAAGGGGGAGAGGATATTAATAACCGACTGCTTTGTTTAAACTGTTGGGTCATTTGTGCCATATATAACATTGTATATCCACATGTACTAATTATATATTTGTTTTAAACAGTCTGAGTTATCCTAGGAATATGACAATCTTTTGTACACAAATCGAAAATGTGTCATTTCCCCGTTAATGGAACATCCCATAGGCGGGTCTGCCAATGGCCAATCAGGAAGCAGGAGGATTTCGTAAGCAAATCATAGGAAGAGCTATTTTTGTCAAACGCCCATCCATAGATAAGTGAAACTTCGTTCATCGTTTTTGAATAAATCTGTTTATATTAATGCCAGTTAATCAGTGTGGATATATTTTGCCTAAGTATGACCCTAATCACAAACTATGGCCTAATTTGGAAAATTGACATGGAAATAAAGCTAGCTTGACCTCCATCAAGGCTAAAATGAATTTAAGCTGCAATCTGTTGTCTATAAAAGATTATTTAAATATTGTGTATTAACTCAAAAAGAATAATTTGTTGTCAAGAAGTAACTGAAAAGGGTAGGCAAAAGAATATTTTTCACTTATACATTAAGTTTTCTGACTTTTTTTTTGAAGAAGGGTTGGTTACAAAAGTTATACAATTTCTAATAAAATATTGTGTATAACTGTATAAAAACTCAAGCAGGCACTCCGTACAATTTGTTTTGTAAAATCAATTTCTTGCGCTTGCCTTTTCAAAAGTCGTTGTATTAATTTTGTACCGTGCAGCCCTCCGTAGCCGAGAGGCGTTGCCAAGAGGAGGTAGTCTGTTGTGATAGAAAATAGTCTTTTACATTACTCACGATAGCAGCCTTTGCAGCGCATCGTTTCTTTATTTAGCCAGAAGAAAAAAATCAGCAATATATTGGACTAATAGCAAGTGCCGCCCAAGTCGTAGAAACCGGTAAGTATACGCGTATCAGTCTGCCGTGTCCATTTATATTCTGCCAGGCTACTGTTGCTGTGCAGTCCCCCACACTGCTGTCACTGAGGCATTAGCTTTTAGCCACAATGACTTGTAAAACAAGGCTGTTTTCTCTACGATATGAAAATAAAAAGAGGTGCACTTTATTCTGTTGCTCACCTTGACAATGGTAATAAAGAAACGGTTCATAATGTCACTGCTATTGTGTTGTTAGCCCTGTGTAACGGCAGCTATTTCTGGTAATACGCTAGCATTAGAGATACTTTGACAAGGCTATACCGTCTTGTCAGTGAAACTTCTTTCCACCATGCTGCTACTTAAGAAGAACTACAGTGTCTGTCAGGTTTATCATATGTGTCTGTTTGGGTTACCCTTTTGGGACGGTCTATTTCAGTCTAAGGGGTCCTGTGCATTGTCGCCTCTTTCAACACACACACCTGACTTCAGGTGGGATTTAGTGCCGCTGGTTTGGGATACCAACCAAGTCCTAGTCCAAGTTAACACAGGGCAGATTGTTCAGAACATTTTCCAATAATATCCATGTACAGAAGTAATTATTTGCAGAAATACAAACATTTATGCAGAAGAAGTGCACACAATAGTTGTCTAGATATCTTTTAGTACTAAACAAAGTGTTTTATGAGTATTCACTCTTGGGGTTTTAATATCTAGGAGGTTTTTGAGGTTTTTTTTTAGCAGTTTAGTTTAATAATTGTAATGTTGTCTCCAGTACATTTATATCTGAAGTTTATAGACTTAAAAAACGCTTTCTTGGTAGTGTGTATGGGCCAGGAACCTCCAGACAAGCACCATGACTTCTAAAGGGGGTGGAACTGCGTTAACACGTCGTAACTACCGACTAGCTTCAGACACAGACAAACCAAAAGCCACAGGTACCTGGTTTTCATGTTATGTGTTTTTCATGATCATGATGGATCTTATTTATTGCTTCAGATCTAATGTTTTTTGGTCTTTTTTCAGGCATTGTTAATGAGAAATTGTTGAGTGATTACCTTCATCATGTATTTCCTTCCACTAAGGGACCTGCAGTGGCCTCACTCAAGTAAGTCCTCCTTTCTGTGATTGGGTAGTGAAAAATATAGTTCACATATCATATACACCATAAAAAGATCTTTCTATTCATAACTTGCAGAGATGTCAGTGGGATATTGCCTCAAAATATCTAGTGATAATAGGAACTGTCCAGTGATGGAGATTTTGTTCACAATTAAAGACATTATGAGCTGTGAACTATGTTTGTAGCCTTATTTCATTAAGATGTTTAGCTTAAAAAACAACAGGTGACATATCTTAGCCACATAACTTGGCCAAGTGTAGTTCTGCTTGTGTTTACGTGTGCTCTTGTGTTTGTGTGTTTTGTACCATGACCCAGACTAGTGTTACGGTGACCTCAAGGCACTGGCCTATTTTCTCAAGCCAGGCAGATTCATGTTACCTTCTGGAAGTCTATACATAGATAGTCACATACAAACACACTGTGCTCCTAACTGATCCCTAGTCCTTTCACCTCAGTCCAGAGGGTAGACTGTATATGTTCTCTCCTGTCCTGCAACCCCCCTTAACATAAACAGCTTCTTGGCCTTAAGTGAGGATTATGTTGTCTCATAGCTAGCAGATTGAATATCATATAGTGATAGGTTTTTAGGAAAGCACACACGGGCCATATAGCTTGTGACTAAAAATAAAGTTATGTTGAACTGTTGCAATGATGTAGAGGAAACCTTATAAAGCTTTAATGAGAGTGCTATAGTTAATTGGGACATTAAAAATTAAATGGGCATGGCACCTTGGTGAGTTCCCTCATGAAATTAGTCATCATTAGCTTTATGTCATCGCTTCTCTTTTCCTGATGTGGACCCTTTTCACTTGTAATATTTTGTGTCTTAACTCCAAGGCTTTGTTAAAACACATTCTCCTCTGTCTTAATCAACAGAAAGCCTCTTGGATTTCAAGATCTTGGAACCCACCTGGAAAGATTGCTCTGTGAGGGAGAAGCCACAGAGGACAGCAGAGGTATAAAATAACACAATGTCCACAAATCACATATTATGTCTCAGACAGTCTTAGTCAGTTTTCCAAAAAGTCTCATTTACTCTACACTGCAATGCACATGAATATTTGCTGTCTTTCTGATTTCAGATGAAGTTATTGAAGGACGCTTGGGCCCTCAGCCTGTTGTCCTGGATCACACCAGCGGCTTTGAGGGACTTTTGTTTGTTGATGATGACCTGCTGGGGGTAAGAGGATGTGTATTATTTGATAAATGAACTCCACTGACCCGATACTTCCAAATACATTTTAAAATAAATGTAACAATGCTTTCCAATGTTTAGGTCATTGGACACAGCAACTTCAGCTCCATTCGGGCCACCACATGTGTTTACAAAGGTAAATGCCTCTAGTGGCCAAGAAGTTGTGCATAATGTTTTAATCAAAAATATCTAGAGCATAGTTTTGGAATATGGAAAAAAAGGAAAATATGCCCTCCAGCTTTCACATAGTTTCAACCTTAAGATAGTGGCATGTGATAGACTCATTCTTAAGTGTAGTAACTGCAGTTTTTCCGCCTTGCCCTTGATGTCCAAGCAAAACAGAGCTGTGTTTCTTAAGGACAAGAATAGATTGTTTCAATAGTCAGTTTGCACAGCATTTTGTTTCTCATCAGAGGCACATTTTAACATGTTATATAGTTATTAAATGCAATTAAAGGCTGAATGTAGTGTATGTTTACCAAAGTGTTCTGATCTCGTCATCTGTTTCTGAATCTGCAGGGAAATGGGCATATGAAGTGCTAATCTCCTCACAGGGTCTAATGCAAATTGGGTGGTGTACACTTAACTGCCGCTTTAACCAAGAGGTAAACACACATTTTCTGTATGCCTTAAATGCCATTTATTACAACTCTGGATTCTAAGCCTTTTGACATTGTTTTATCTGATGCATCTAGGAGGGAGTTGGTGATACCCCTGATTCTTATGCGTACGATGGAAATAGAGTGCGCAAATGGAATGTGACTACCACAAACTATGGGAAGGTAAATATAGACATAAAATAAGGATTAGAAGATTGGCTTTGTGTTTTACTAATACAACTGCCTGAGTCAACCTGGGTCAATGTTTACATTCATATGTCTTTTCTCAGTCATGGGCAGCTGGAGACATTGTCAGCTGTTTGATAGACTTGGATGAGGGAACCATCACATTTTGCTTGTAAGTGTTACTATAGATATTTTTCCATAATATACAACAGAAACCTTTCTCATTATTTTTTGTTATTCAATCTCCTCAGGAATGGACAATCTCTAGGAACTGCTTTTACTGATATTAAAATGGGTCCCGGCATAGCCTACTTTCCTGCCATCAGCCTTTCCTTCAAAGAGTCAGTGGCTTTCAACTTTGGCAGTAGACCTCTCAGATATCCTTTAAGATCTACATAGAGAATACATTGAGTCAAGCCTGTTTTTCTACATTTTATTAATTTTAATAAATAAAAAAAATGTTCAAATTCAACATGTAGCAGTTTAAATTCAGGTTTTATACAACAATAAATAAAATGAGAATATTGGCCTGTGCCTTGCCCGATGTTTCCTTTAAATATGTGGTTCCATTTTCTCTAAATCACATAAGAATAGAAGAAAAAATTGCATATTTATACTATTATACTATATTTATACCTTCTGTTTGACCTTAACCCATGTTTAATTCACATACCCCGTGGATGGATACTTGCCTCTCCAAAATCCACCGACAGCAGACCTGTTGAAAGCACACAAACTCCTGGGCTACATCAAGAATGTTCTATCCACTGCTTTGGACTTACAGGTAGCAAATTATTAAAGACACATAAAAGTCTGATTAGAGCTATGTTCCTTTTTTTTGAATAATTCTGGATGTTCTGCTTTGCACACGGTCTAATTATATAAATGACTGGCTTCTTGCTGCTTTGTGTATCACTGGACTAATCACTGAAATTATTAAAAAAGATAATTGCACATTTATTTTTATTTTGTTTTGAATTTGAGATTGCCTGATGTTTGCAGAGAGCAGCATTTTAAGTATATTGCACGGCTTACTCACTGTTTTTTGTCTTGGCTCACTGATGGAAAAATACCAGTATCTGTCCTGCATGGAAGAAAACAAGTTACTTTTTTATGTAGTCTATGTTCTTGACACCATTCGTTTGTGTTTAATAGATTAATATGACCATTTTCATTCCTGTTTCATTTTTAAACTGTCAGATGCTTTTATTGTTTATTAATTGTGAACGTTGTCTAGGAGGAGCGCTTGGTGGAGAAAGACATTTCACTTTGGAGCCTTAATGGAGACCCTACAGTCCTGATCACTCTAGCTCACATATTCAACCAATTTGCTCCATTAATGGTAAAATATAAGGCCTCATATGAACAGGGATCACAAAAGGTTTGTTAGTATATAAATAGATGTGTTTTGACTTTCTCTGCAGTGTAAAGTGTACCTGGTGGAGGATGTGTTAATGAACTTCTTGCTGGGTATCCTGGAGGGAGGAGGGTCAGTTGATGAGCATCCACTCATTCAGCAACTGCTTGACCTCTTTTGGCTACTCATGGAGGTACAAGTACTCCCTGGTTTGCATTTTTGTGCCATTGATACAACCAAAGGACGTTCGTGTTAAAAAAGTGAACCATTATGTTACTAACATTGTTACTGAAGATAAAAGATGGTTATTATTGAATGTGGTAATCTAACAGGACTACGAAGTGAATGAGTGTTTGAAGCAGTTGATGATGTCATTGCTGAGGGCCTATCGTTTCTCTCCCATCATCCCCGACCTTGGTTTCCAGGTAAGGTTAGGGTGTTATGCTGAGATATGCATTCCTGCCAAAAATTGCACCCCCTCCTTTAAAGTGTCAAGTATCCTCCAGGTTTGATTTAGACAATTTAGGAAAACTAGGTAATATAAGATATTAGTGTCGAGCGCCTGCATTTCTCGGCATAACAAGGGCTTCCTCTTACTGTTACTGTATTATGTCAGTTCAGTTGTTCAGTTGTTGTCCCAATGTACACAGTTTGTCCTGTGTTCTGTTTCAGATTCATTACTTGCGTCTGACTACAGCCATTCTGCATCATGAAAAATCCAGAAAATACCTACTAAGCAACGTTTTATATCCTTTTGTTGTTATTATGAAGACATTTTAAGCAGAACTTTAAACACAATTGTGGCCTTAACTGATATTTACATTTGATGTTATGCGTTCTGTAGTATTTTTCTACATAAAGACCCCTCTGAGAGTTAAAGAGGCAGGTCTAGAAGAGCTCATCCCAACAACTTGGTGGCCAACACACTTTGATAAAGAGGTAAAGCTGTCAGTAGGATATGTTTGCATTATTAAAAACATTTTACTCACTAATCGTTCGTTTATACACAGGGCAAAGATGAGCAAGGACCTAAAGATGAAAGTGCAGATGAACGTCTGAGGCGTCGAGCCTATGAGAGAGGCTGTCAAAGACTCCGAAAGAGGATTGAAGGTCAGTTCTTATCCTTGCAAATATTTGGATCTGAATAAAGCTCAAAGAAGTTGTTTGTAGCAGTGCACCTACTATCACTAACACAGCAAAAATGTGAACTGAACAAACTGCTCTGTTTGTAGTGGTTGAAGAATTGCAAGTGCAGATCCTGAAGCTGCTGCTCAACAACAAAGATAAAACCACAGTAAGTACTTTTCCCTGTAATTAGGATGAGGAAATACACAGCACACAGATCTTTGATGTATTTTAAAGAAAAAGCAGAGAGCAAAAACAATTCAAAAGAAGAAAACCAATTCCAGAGCAAGTGATTAATAATTACTCATTACATCAAAAGACTTTGATGGAAAAGCCAAACAGAAATCCACCCTGTTATAAACTATACATCGTTGGTGTCTGTGAAAGCTCTGACAAATAATCTAAGTCTTATCTGGTTAATTAAGTTTGTTAGGAACACCACCATGTACACACCACATGTCAGTGGGAAAAGTGAAAAAGACAAAAAGAGATGTTTTAATTCTGATCTCAACTCTGGTTTGAACTTATTTGACTGTAGCTGCCATCTAAATGACTCTATCTTGGGAATAATGTGTGTGGCTTCAAATCAATCTTTTTGCTTCAATGTGTTGAAATATATCTAGGTATTTTGAAAGATTAACATTGCAATCTTTATGTCTCTTTCAGGGGGAAGCATCACGATATATCTTTTTGAACAAGTTCAGGAAGTTTCTCCAGGAAAACGCCAGCAACAGAGGGGTAAAGTAACATTTGTGTAGCGTAAGATTGTGTGTCTGTGTGAATGCCAGGATGATAGGGCCATACAACCTGAAGTCACATATGTGGCGGCGGCATTATATACATCTTAAACTCTTGGATGCTGTGTGTTTTGTTTTGAACATGGTTTAGCAAAAACTCAACTGTTTTCCTTGTCCTTATTTATCTTAAATATTATAGAAACTATTTATGTTCCTTTTGCAGCACCCCACTGCACTGTGTCCTCCTGAGTACATGGTGTGTTTCCTTCACCGGCTCATAACTGCTGTAAGAGGCTGCTGGGATGATGGCAAAAGAAAAAGTCCAGGCAGCATTAACAGTGAAGGTACAGTACTCAATATAATTAAAGTGCATAACTATAAAAGGGAGATAGCTTACTGACATTGGCACATAAAGCCAATGTATATGCAAAAATATGACAACATTTGAGCTACTATCATTTTATCACTCTTGGCCAGTGGTGTTTGTGTACTGGTTCAGATAGATTTGTAAAACAGTGCATCTTTTTACAGTGCACCTAATTTACATCAGTCTCCCTAGAACCAGTCCTGTAATTATGGAAAGTAGAAACAAGGACGATTAAAGCCCTTCCTACTTTTTCACATTATGAATTAGAAGTTTTAACGTTCCAGCCTTTTCTCTCTTTTTATGCTCTGTTCTCATTTGCTTTTTACACATTATCTCTGCCTCACGGTGCTTTTTTACGAATTCGTATTTGCCTTGTGTTCCAAATAACATCTCCTGTCTTCACTGTTGACCCTATTTTTCTTTTTATAGAGAATATCTTTGCTAACATCTTTTCCACCTACTGTGATCTGTGACTTCTCTGTTGTCTTTCCTCAGAGGCCTACGTCCCGCCCCAGCTCTTCTACAATGGGAAGGTGGACTACTTTGACCTTCAGAGACTCGGGGGGCTGCTTTCCCATTTGAAAAAGACTCTTAAAGGTTGGTATCTCTTGAGCCTGCCACAAAGAAATTGTTCCTTTTTTAGCTCTGTCTTAGTGTCTAGTAGAGAAGGCAAGTTCAATTCAATTCAGTTCAACTTTATTAATCCCCAAGGGGAAATTCAGTTATTAGGTCTCTTCAAAGGAGTTTTTGGACCTCACTGACCTCAGACATGTACTGGCTGCTCTCTGTTGTTGAGTGTTGGTTGTTCCACTACTTAAAACTAATACCTATAGATGAACCAGCCCTTTCTATTGACTTATAAATGAAGTCTGCAGTGTATAAAGTGAACAGGAATCTAGCAAGAACAGTTCCTTGAGGAGCCCCTGTGCTACCAATGATACACAGTTCCCCAGCCTGTGGTCTAAATGTCAGGTAATCTGTTATCAGTAATAAAGGATGTAAGTGTTTCACTAGGAATAGATTGTTGGATGGTGTTGAATGCACTTGAAAAATCAAAGAATATAACCCTAACATAAACACCTGCTTTATTCAGGTGAGAGTAGACCCTAGGGAGAAGATATATAGGCTCCACTAATATGTTTGTTATATGCAAACTGAATGGGAGTTAGTGCATGTTTTGCCTGTTATATTAAAATAAATGCAGTTAAACTTTTTATTGTTGATGTATAGTATTTACTAGAAAAGTCAACATATTTGCCTGTGTTAATCAAATGGCTGAACATGTTTAGGTGTATTTTACATTACTCCTTTGTGTTGCTTGGCGCCACTAGAGGGAGGAATTGCTTTACTGTTATATAGGCACACATACTTAGATAGGGTTGTTGTCTGAAACGCTGAGTCAGTCTTTGTTTATCACCCGTCATTTTAATCAATTTTTAATATTTCAGTTGATTGTTATAACATATCAAATCTGGCGGTCTTTATCGGTCTCCACATAATCCCATTTCCTAAGAAAACAGGGTTCATACAAAAGGCTTGCATACGCCCTGCTGTCAAATAAAAGAACTTAAGCCATATGTTTGCTTGTCGTTGTCAGCAGATGCACCAGACAGGTGTGTAATGTAGACTGATAATCCCCTTACGAATTCACTGTGTAGTGCAATACGCTCCTCATTCAGTGCCACAGAAGACTGAGTGGCACTGCTGAAATCAATTACCTGCTACAACGGGTAATTCATTTCAATCTTTTTTTAGTGCTAGACTGGGTCTTCGGTTTTATTTAGAGGAGCGCTGTGGGTGGTTAGTGGTCACTGTGTAATGTGTCCTTTCAAAGTCACTCACTACAGCAAACATGCACTATATGTGAATTTTCAGTTATGATGTGAGTGACAATAATAAAACAAACAAAAAAAACACTTACTGTCTTCTGGAATGGCTATGGCTGTAGTATTTTTTGTGCTATCTAGGGAACACATAGCACAAAACAGCTCCTTCTGGGACAGCCATGTCTCAAAGGGGAAATTTGTGTTTGCCCTTGTCCTTCTATGAGATGGATGTAGCCTGCCAGCTCTTAGTCATGTCTCGCTGGTGTGCTCATAAATATCGTGGACATGTAGGAGTGTCTCTGAAGTGTGTCCCTAACACAGCCAGTACACTTGTCACCTTTTCGTGCCTTTCACTGAATAATACTTAAATTTGTTTATTACTCATACTTAATATTGCTTTTTTTGGCAACTGATAATCGGGTCTTATCAAAGGGCTGTATATTTGCTGGACCACGCGGCACACACCACTGGAGCAGTCTTTACTTAGTTCATTTATTTCTTTAGCTTGTGATTGCTTTTAACACTCCCTTTACTGTGCCAAAGAACAGGAATTGATGTTCATTGCACATTGGCTGGTGGAGGTACACAGCTGTGTTAGGTGGTAGCTCAAGTCTCATTCCTCGTCTCACATCAAGATTCCAGCCTGTGCCTCTCTTACCTGTATATAATCAAGGCTTGATTAACAGCCCCCCACACGTAGCTACATAAATCCCCTGGCCATTCATCACACTCCAGCTACTTTCATGATGTTGTGTCATCTGTTGTTAACTATGCGTGACCTCATTTATTGATTAGCTTACTTATGTTACGGCCAAAAAAATGACTCGGGCGCCGATGAGTTTGTGAAATAAAGGCTTGCCAGTGTTTTATTTCTCGGCAGAGAAAGTTCCAACCATCCAGTGACAAAGTCACGGTGACAATGAAGTTGGACCCTGCCTTTCGGTTCAGACCAGTATTATATAGGGGTAACATCAAACACAAAACAAATGATAGGTGGGGAGAAAACAAAAGGGTTAAGGAAGTTTGAAACAAAAGGAAAAACAACAGATGATCATAC
The DNA here is from genome assembly GCA_036850595.1 of Rhyacichthys aspro. Lineage (NCBI taxonomy): Eukaryota > Metazoa > Chordata > Actinopteri > Gobiiformes > Rhyacichthyidae > Rhyacichthys > Rhyacichthys aspro. The sequence continues at coordinate 26,137 of JAWCTZ010000325.1, read as the reverse complement.
ATTACAAAGAGCCATTGGGGACTAAAGGAAAAGGGAACTGTTGGGTAGGGGATATGTTAATTAACACGTATGTGCTAATTTGATTCACACTTAGATGTAAAATCATTCTTGAGCAGACCTAAACAGATTATGACATTTGGCTAAAGTAAAACAGATTCAAATAATCTTATAAGAAATGTTAGGTATAACAATTGTATGAATAAATTTCCATTACACATCCCTCCTTTTGATTATTCAATAATCATGTCTCTTAAGATAAGAACAATCCTTACAAGAGCAACTCATCAAATACATTAATTCTCATGGATTTAAAAATGTATCATCATTACTGTTGTCCTTATAGGTTTGTATGTTCAAAAGATTCTTGTTGGAGAAAAATGAATGAGTCTATTCACAATCAAACAAAGAGAGAGAGAAGAAAAAATAATAAAATAGAGAAAAAATAAAAAATAAAGAAAATTTGTGTATTTACAAAAAATAATCAGAGTCAGTGTCTGAGTCCATTGGATGATTAGTGATTTCAAGTGAAATGGATGCCTTTGGGATAATGTGATGCTTTTCACTTGAGTCACATTCTTCAACATTGGCTTGTAGAAAAATGGATGAACATGTTTGCTTTTGTAATCTTGGTGGTGTTGTTGGAGCTTGTTTTGTTGTCCTGGCTGTTGCGATTGTTGATGGAGATCTTGTCCTGTTATTCTGTCTCTGCAGCAGGTGGACTTCTGTTGTCTGGTCCCAGTTGTGGGTCGTCTCTAGATCCTGGAATGATTGCTGTGTATGCAGGTCCTTCACCACCACCCAATCACCAGGTTTTGCGCATATGTGGTGAAACCTTTAGTAAACCAGTGTTGAGTGATGACATCTAACATCCCTCCTTTTGACACGTGGTCCATGCCATGTGTCAATTTAGCAAAGTGTGTAAAAAAAATAAATAAAAAATGTTTTGGCAGGCAAGGTTTTTCATCAGGTCCCCACCATACGTCTTGTCTGTATGTGGCACCAGAGCATCGCTTTCTCTTCTGATGTTGCAAAGGATTGTACTGCTGTACTGTTAGGGAGTCTGGGACAGAGATAGGAACTGTAACAAATAATTCATTTTGCAAAGGTGGCTGAAGCGCTACTGCTTTTGCAGCCACATCTGCTCTCACATTTCCCTGTGAAATGGGATCTGAGTTGTTAGTATGGGCTTGACATTTGCAGACAGCAACTGAATTTGGCAGTAAAATGGCATCACGGAGTGCAGCAACTTTATCATGGTGTAAAATAGGTTTACCATCAGACTTTAAAAATTTTCTGTGTTTCCACAGGGTACCGAAGTCATGTACCACGCCGAAAGCATATAGGGAGACACTTTTGTTTTCTGCCAGTTTACATGCCTCTGTCAGTGCTATCAGCTCTGCCGCCTGTGCAGAATAGTGAGAGGGGAGAGAATTAGAAATTATGGTTTCGTGGTTATTGACTACAGCAAATTCAACATTATTGCGTTCCGTTCGAGGATCACGTGAAGCTGATCCATCTACAAAAAGAATCATGTCAGGATTAGTAAGTGGTGTTTCTTTCAAATCTGGCCTTGGGCAGCAAACCTGTTGGAGAACAGCAACACAGTTATGTTTTTCCCCATCCTCAGGGGTGGGAAGGAGAATTGCTGGATTTAATGCATTACACCTTTTAACTGATTCAAAAATTGGTGTTATACCTTCAATTGCTTCTTGTTTAAGGGGATATTGGGTCTTGCAAGGTCTAAAGTCAGATTTTGGGGTGATCACAACCGGTTTGCATTTTTTGATGGGGCCAACATCATCGTAGTGGACAAAAGATTGAGAGAATTTAGATGCCAAATCAGAAATTTTGCAAACTTTAATGCCCTCAGGTGTAGAGATAAGACAAATGTTCAATTTACACATTAAGTCTCTACCCATTAAATTAATGGGACAGAGTTCAGAAAGTAGGAATGGGTGTTTGAATACCGAATCTGGTTCATCCTCACATGTAAGTGGGATGGTGATGTTTTCTTTGACCGTTTGACCTGATGAACCTACAGAATACACATGATTCCCACTCAATTGTGGTTTTGGTTTCAGTTCCAGGGCTCTTAACACCGAGTTTGTGGCTCCTGAGTCAACTAAAAATGATACATTTTGTCTTGAAATGTTTAGTGTATACTGTGGAAATTTCTTGAAATGTTCAGATGTATACTGAACGTATGTTTCAACAGGTTTGTTAGAAATGTGTATTGTTTCATTGTGGTTCAACATGTTATCTTGTTGTCTGTGTGACTGTATATGTGATGTAGTACCTTTGTCTGATCTCATTGGTTGGTTGGGCTCATCAGCTGGGATCCATCCCTGTCCGACCCCCTCCGACTGCTCGCAGTCTGATTCATTGTCTGAAGAAGGTGCTGTTAGTTCAGGGCAGGAGCGTCGCCAATGTCCTTTTTGACCACAATGAAAGCAGGTATCATAGTCCAGTCTTTTGCTGTGTACTCTGCCACGGCCTCGATTTCCCAGTCCATGGTAATGAGGTTTAGTTGAATGCGATGAGTCATGTCCTCTTGTCATATTGTACATAGTTAATGTCGCCAGGTGTAGTTCTCTTTGCATTCTTTCATTTTTCGCCTTTTTTTTTGATAGTATTTGGTCGTATGCATGTGTGGCGTGTCTTCTAAGTTCAGTTAAGCGAGCATTATTCCAACCGATACAAGTTTGTCTAACACCTGAAGCAATTTCTGGTCTCAGTCCATTCAGAAAGTATGTGCATAGATATGTTTCCCATACTCCACGGGTATTGCCTAAATCTTCTGGTGTTGTAAAACCACTGTGAGTATTGTAGGTTTCTGTCAGGCGTGTAAGGAAATCCTCTGGATCTTCATCATCTTTTTGTCTGCAGTTATTGATTTTCTCTGTATCAATTTTGGCAGGAAAATTTTCAATAATGGCAGTGCAGATATTCTTAAGCACTTCTCTATATAGTGCATTAGAATCGTGTTCCCAGTCCACATGATTGCAGCGGAGGTCAATATTTTTAAATTTGTCAGCTATTTTGTGCCAGTCTGTAGGCTTCATCCTCATGATCAACAGTCTTTTAAGTTCACTTATAGTTGGCTTGAAATCTTGGCAAAATGCTAACAATTCCTTTGCAAAAATCTGACCTGATGCAGTAGGATTTGGCAGATGTTGAGAAGCTGCTGCAATTTCATCTGAGATCCATGGCCTAAAAACCAGTGTCGGGCCCTCTGGACCTGATACTTCAACCATGGGCATGTTGAAGGCTGCATTCTGTGTAGTATGATGTCGCAGCCTGTGGACAATAGGTGGTGAGTCCGGGTTGGGATTTTGCTGTGAAGTAGGTGGATCACTTCTGCTGGACTGAGAGTCTGTTCCCCTTGTGGCTGGTTGCGGAGGTTGTCCACTGCATGGCCTTGTCGTAGTTGCAGGGTTGTATGGTGGTGGAGCAATCGGGGGTGGGGGGCCGTCCAGGTCCGAATCCAGCTTCAGGGCAACCAACTGAGAAGACAAAGAAACCTGCGAGTGGGGTGTTTCTTGACACATTTGTTTTTGTGAGAAAGGTATTTGTTTTTGCATTGCTTTTCTATTTCTATTTTCTGCCTCTTCCTTCCACATTTTTAGGCATTCTTTGTAATTTTCTATTTTCGTGAGTTTGTTAACCGATATTTTCCTCTTTTTTCTCATTTCACATTCTTTTTCTTGAATTTTTACTTCTAATATATTCACATTTTTCAAGCTAAATGATCCCCCCAATGGAAAACCAAATTCTAGTGCCCAAGCGGTTAAATATTGTACACTTTTTTCCCCATATTTCCCCTTCATGATATCAACTATTGGACCATCAGGAGATGGAATTTCCTTTGAGCTTTTACATCCCATTTTAGAGGCTTTAAACTTTCACTTTTATTTTTATGCGTCCAACGCAGTTTTTGAGTCCAACTCAATTTTCTACCGGTTACTAGGGTCCAACCCTTTTTTCCCACGGGTCCAACCCGTTTTCCTACGTCCAACGTAGTTCTTGAGTCCAACTCAAGTTTCTACCGGTTACTTTTAAAGGGTCCAACCCTTTTGTTTCACGGGTCCAACCCGTTTCACTGCGTCCAACGCAGTCCTTGAGTCCAACTCAAGTTTCTTTTTTTTTTTTTTTTTATGCTCTATTCTAGTGGGAAAAGCAATTAGGTCCTAATAATTGATATAATGAAGAAGATTACAATTTGTACCCAGTGTTTAAAGAACAAAGAATATTCAAAATCCCAAGATTACAACTAACAAAAAAAACAAACCCCAATAAAATAAAATAAAATAAAGCCAATGTTTCAAAACCTCACCAGGCACCAGTTGACAAATTATAACCGAGTTCGTAGACAAGATTCCGTCGGCGACGACCCAGGACACCAGCAGTCAGTCCTCCCGTCTGGCGCAGCAGTCAAGATGCTCTCTCATCTGTATGGACTCGCTCCCCAGGATGGCTAGTCCCTGTCCGCTCTCTGTCCTGGACGATCGCTTCGAGGAATCCCACTTCTGACACCAAATTGTTACGGCCAAAAAAATGACTCGGGCGCCGATGAGTTTGTGAAATAAAGGCTTGCCAGTGTTTTATTTCTCGGCAGAGAAAGTTCCAACCATCCAGTGACAAAGTCACGGTGACAATGAAGTTGGACCCTGCCTTTCGGTTCAGACCAGTATTATATAGGGGTAACATCAAACACAAAACAAATGATAGGTGGGGAGAAAACAAAAGGGTTAAGGAAGTTTGAAACAAAAGGAAAAACAACAGATGATCATACATTACAAAGAGCCATTGGGGACTAAAGGAAAAGGGAACTGTTGGGTAGGGGATATGTTAATTAACACGTATGTGCTAATTTGATTCACACTTAGATGTAAAATCATTCTTGAGCAGACCTAAACAGATTATGACATTTGGCTAAAGTAAAACAGATTCAAATAATCTTATAAGAAATGTTAGGTATAACAATTGTATGAATAAATTTCCATTACACTTATCAATTTGATTGAATGCTCGGCAGCGCTTTCCCATCCGCATAAAATACACGTGAGAGGAAGCTTCCAGCAGGAAGAGACAAATGCAGCTTGATTTGTAAAAAATATGCTTGGTGTGTTTATCACAGGATAATGTGGGATTAAAAGTCTTATTCTCACTTTTGTCATAAAAACTTAGCCTTGAAATCATTAAAATACATAGCTGCAATGTAATTTTAATGTTTTCCTCATATGCAAAAGAAAATCTTAACCCGTTTGTGCAACCAGCTGAACTTGAAATGAAAGGAAATTTTAAACTGCCCAATATTTGCTGAAAAAATATTAACGCTGCATCAGTAACATAATGTTTTAATCAAAATAAGATGGTCCATACGGAAAAGACTTTGCATTGCAGAAAAGCTACTATGGTAGAGCACATAAGATCTTAGTAAATGCTGCAAAATACAAGTAAAATTGAGTTGCTTTGCTTTAAAAGAAAAAAGCATCTGCATAAACAGATAATGTCAAAGACTAATTGCTGTTTATGACAAGATAGAACACCAAAAATGAATATATCGTGACACAACGCGGATGGGCATTTAGACAGCAGGTGGTTCACGCCTATCTGCTTTTTTTTCCTTTGATGCTTTAATGTTATTATAATTGATGTGTCTTCATTTGCGTGTCGTATTGAGTTTTTATTTTGAAAGTTTTGCAAAGTAGTGATGCAATCTTTTTCATACCTTCACTTTATATTGCATAATAACTCAGAAATCGCTTTTATGCAAGTATAGCCTTTCTTCTTGTTACAGAGAGACCACTTTTCAAAACTTTTATGTTTATTTTCTCTCACCAGATGACTTGGCCAGTAAAGCTAATGTCATCATTGACCCTGCAGAGATCCAGGCAACATCCATGGACGACTTGGATGAGGATGAGGAAAGCGGAGCAGCTCAGGTTTTGTTTTTTTGTCACTTTTGTATCATATTGTCTTAGTTGTCAGTAAACACATGTCTTTTGAATACAATAAATTACATGAAACTGTATCTTGTTGTGTCCACCTCAGAGACCATTTGGCGCAACAGCTATGGGTGGAGCCCTGGCACGTCCCAGTTGGTTAAGTTCTCCTACACTAGGGCGGGCCAACCGGTTCCTCAGTACTGCCGCTGTTAGTCTCATGACTCCGAGAAGACCTCTTACTCAACCTGAAAAAGTAAAAGTTCGAACTCTTGCTGTGGAACAGAGGACAGAGGAGGACAGTAAGTATGGACATACAAAGATGTTCACAAGACATAACACAACACATAACACAAACCTGGAAATATGACAGACATGTTTGGCCAAGTGCATTGAATTGTGTCACATTTAAACTTTGCTTTACCAATATTTGTTTATTCAGTCATTATTGTTCTATAGTTTGAAAAAGGTGGTGGTAGATACATCTGATTACATTCAACACCTGCGGTCTTGTTATATCAAGTCTGTTTTTTTCTTGTTCCTCTTAACTTTTAAGTCGAGGGAAGCCATGGTAACGATGGCCTGTTGCTGGGGCGACCGATGGAAGAGCCAGAGCAACCAATCGCAGACAAGTCCCTGCTGGAAATTGTTGATGGAATAGTGATGATGTACAACCTTAGTGTTCACCAGCAACTGGGCAAGGTGTGTTTGGATTTGCTTAAATGATCACTGTTTAAATGTGTTAAGACTGAAGAAAACTACTTTTGTTCGTTAGGATATGTTGTAGCGTATAAATGGAAACCCCTCCATCAATACTATGTTTTTATTTGTGTATAGTATGTAATATAATAATAACACACTTTACATTTGTCTATCTCGGGAAAAATAGACATTTAATACTGGAAGGAGCCATTTTAGTTCTGTTCCTTCCTTTTACTACAGCTGCCATGAGTGAACAAACTGAGCACTGCCAGAGAAGAAGCGCACTAATATTTCTATTTGTGCTAACATTCTTGCATGAAGGTTTAGGGTATTTTTGAACTAAAATTATTTTGTTTTGTATGTTTTCAAGAGAAATTTAAATCAGTTCTATTTCCACTGGCTTTGTTCATAAACAGAAGCATGTCCTTCCAGAGAGCCATTGCTGTTCACATGCTCTAAACTGGAGCAGTATGGGGTGTGGTATTGCATTCTGCACTTGCCATCAGATGTCACAAAAGTGACACCCTAATCTTTAAGTATATTTTAGGTATATCATTGTATTTTACATTTTATTAAAAATGTAATATATGCATAATAAGATTTAACAAACTGGTGCTCTTTATAGTGTTAGATTTAGAGTACGGTTATATATGGTGTATAATTTCAAGGGAATTCCTGTAAGGATAGTGTACAAAAGGCTCACATGGCATATTTTATTCATAAAGAATAATCTGACCTTCAAACAGAGGACCACAGTCAGCTAAAAACAGCTGGATAATCCTTGAAATGTGATCTTTTTGATGGAAATAGCTTTTTAATAGCAAAGACATTCCCAGTTCTCCTGTTCCACAGTCCCTTTTTTCACTGCATGAAAGTGTTTTTTTTTTGCTCATTTAATGCCCACACATCAGTCTTCACCTGACCAAACCCTTCACTGTAAAATCCTTGATCTTAGAGAAACCACTCCTCACATTATTAAATATTAGTGGGTGTCCTGCTACAGAGAAGAAACAGGTTTATTTGGATGGACTTGGTTATGTTTTGTTGTGTTGAATGAAACGAATGTTAATGTGGACCTTATTCATTGCAATCCTAATCCATATTTAATATCAGACAAAATATTTATGAATTTAAAGAAAGAAGTGAAGCAAAGAAGTACAATTACATTATAATGTTAGTGCTCTCATTAATTGCAACCGAACAAAGGCTGACGTTGGCCTTTAGCATTAATGTTTTCATAAATTCACCCACACAGTATAGCGTTGATACTAATGCTATTTTGCTAGCCATAATGTAGCTAACTTTTGCTGCTGCATCCCTGACCTCTCGGCTACAGATAAAAATAGTTGTTTCCTGAGACCTGCTAACAATTCATTTATATTCTCTCCTCAGTTGTCCTTGTTTAGCATACAAAATGTTTATTGTGGTAGTGCTTTTCCCACTTTGACAATCTGTGCGCTGGTATGCTTGTTTCATCTGTTTTATCCCTTTCATCTCTGTCTAATACCGAGGCAGTGCTAAAACAAAGATTGGCCTTTAAGTCAGCGAGGCCTTTTGACCTCTCTGATATTGTCCCGTTTTTAATTTAAAAATACAAGCCACAAGTGCTGCAAGTGCTGCAGCCTTTATAGCAGCTGTAACACAGCTTTGTGTGATACAGTTTTTAGTGTTTCACTGTGTATGTTTTTCTGTTGAAATTTAAGTGTCATTAAATAGCCGAATATTGACAAGAAACAACAAGTACTTTCTAAATAACTGTGAACTGTACGTGTGCGTCTCTTCTCTGCAGATGGTGGTGGTCTCAGATGATGTTCATGAATACGCTGTAGCTCTGAAGGACACAGACGAGAAGATTGCACGATGTCCTGCGAGGGTAAAGACAGAAAATTCAGAGTGTGCTGTGCTTCAAAAGTTTGCATTTAAAATAACTGCAGGGAAAAGAGAGTTAACCAATTATGAGTTACCTACCCTTACAAAAAGCAATAGCAAATGAAAATAGTTCTAACTGAAGGCCTATTAACTCAAGTAGTAAAAGATGAATTTGCTGTGGTTGCGAGCATGCACAGGCCACCAGACTGTGACATTCTCCACTTTTTTATCTCCAGCTGATGGGTAATTGCAGGCAGGCGTGTGGTCACATCGGCTGGACGTCACTTGACAGTAGTAGGGAAGGACTAAACCAAAGCAACGCAAAGTGCTGATGAATTTACCAGTGCTGCTTTGTTCTAAGACGTTATTTGTTTCCCTGTAGTGATAAAACAGCCACACAGCTCAGGTTAACTTACAATAGCAAAAAAGATTCACACAAAGTGACAAAATATCATCATAATAGTTTTGCAGAGTATAACAGAATATTTGCATACTGCTTGATTTTAAAATACTCTTTATGATGGGTTTAAGTCCCAGGTTTAGAACGGTAATTGGTGTTGACAGTGCTGGCAAGAGAACTAACCTGAAAATAATAATATTTTTTTTTTCTTGGTGCTGAGTTGAAGGTAATTGACCGTGCTCCCGTCAACACAACTGTCAGCAATATTATGATCGCTCGTCTCATTACTGTAGCACCTTGCAGTGTCACAGTAGAATAACTACTTCAGATAAACAAACAGATAAAAATAAAGAAAAATACATGTGAAGGAGCTAGCTTTTTTAATGGTAACTGTTCATTGCATTGTCAAAGTTTGAGTAGAATGTTTTATTCATGGATTTTTGTGTTCTTTGGAGTTGGATCCTTGCATAGAAACAGGCGTGTTGTAGAAGTAATCGGAGGAGACTTGTTTACAGGATTGTACACTGTGTATCCGACAGAGACCAGATATTTTGGAGGAGCTCCAGAAAAGCCAGAAGGTTTTTGCAGAAAAGCTCAACCATCTCAGTAGAAGACTGGCCTGGATTAATGCCACCATCTACTCAAAGGTAATCAGAATATACAATACATGTAAATAACTACACATGCATGAGTTTTTTATTATATATATTTATACGTGTTCCTCAGGAGAAGATGTTAGATATATACTGGCTGCTGTGTGTGTGCATCCGGACCATTGAACACGCCGACAACACGGGGTCCTTGTTTGCCTTCACGCCGGAGTTCTACCTCAATGTAGCCATGAATGCATACAGCGCCCTTAAGAACTACTTCAGCCCAGCCAACAGCATGGACGAACTACCAGGTGAGACAAAAATAAAATCATTTTGTCTTACCTTTTTAGTTAAAAATGCCCTCTTGCCTAAAGCGTGACAGTCACACCTTCAGCTTGCGCGTGAAGCTAATGGCCACCAGGACTGCCTTTTTGAAGCTCTGGCTCAAGAAAGACCGCTTGTATCCATTAAAAATATTACCCTTGCTAGTTGCCCTTCATGTCCTGATATTTATTTTCAAATATTGCTTAAGATAGCAATAATAGTTAGATTATTTAGGCACCTTCATAAAAAAAAAAAGTGTTCAAATTAGATAATTTGGGTGTAATTGCGACGAAAGAACAAAATGTAATGTTTCTTGAATGGGAGTAAAACCTCATGTGTCCTTGTGTAATAGTACACAAAAAGTGCTTTGACACAGACTTTGAACAGTTTACAATGATTAAAACCTGATTTGAACTGGATTTGGACAGGTTTAAAATGGTTTAACTTAAACCTCTTAAGTCTTAACAGTTTAGACCATGTTTTGGCCAGATTTGAAGGGTTTGTGTGGTTTAACTCAGACTTTAAAAAGTTAAAATGATTTTAACTGGCCTCAAACTGGATTTTGACAGGTTTAAAGCAGTTTTGAGTATATTAACCTGGTTAGAGATGGGTGCTGGGTTTAGCAGTTATAAATCCATTCAACCTGTTTGTAACAAGTGTTGGTTGGGCTTTAAGTGATTCAACATAGTCTTTCATATCCTTAAGTGGTTTTGAAAGGTTTAAAATAGGTTATAACCAGATTTGCATCGGTTTGGGTGGTGAAAAGGGTGGCATAATAACTATATGTCCAACTTTTATGCCTTTATTTGTAGAGGACTAGACTCCACAATTGCAGCCGACGTCTCCCGTGTGTCATTGTGACTTGATGTTGTTTGCTTTGTGAGGAATTCTGTCTGACATGCTGCTGTCAGGTGTAAACTGGCATGCTGACTGCTGGCTGTCTTTTCTGCACATAAGCAGAACGCAGTCCTTGTTTTCAATTCTCAAGTCATGTTTTATTTCTCCCCCCAGGTTATGAGGAAACCCTGACTCAACTCGCTGCCATCCTTGCTAAGCACTTTGCAGACCCACGTATTGTTGGAACAGGTAACACTCGCATAAATACATTTGTGTACAATATGCAGTGTGCGTGGCGGAAGTGTAATACAAGTGCTGTCACGTTCAACCCACGGGGCGCCATTTCTAGTGTTTGTCGTGAATTTGTCTACATTTTTCCACCTGTTCTCTCATTATACCTTTTGCCGTTTCTGTTTCAATGTATACGGCAGATTTTTCCACAATCTTTTTCACTGTGCGGTACATTCTGTCACATTATGTAACAAAGCAGAAGTAGAGTATTAGCAGCAACATGGAACATTATCTGACTCTTTACTTTCCCAGCTCTACAAAAAACATACAGTAAGATCTATACTAGCTGCTATAATATTCCTCTTCTATTTTCCCCTCATGCGTTATTTATTAGGGCTGACATTTCACAAGCTATAATGTTGTGTACTTTGCAAATAGATACTGCTATTTTTCCAGTGTTGATCCTTTTAGTATTCTCTCTGTTGCCTCTCTGTCTTGTGCTTTTCCCGGACATTGTGATTCGGTTTATCACGATCAAGCTTTAGCAATCAATCACTCTCTTGTCAGTGTTCAAACTAGAAAACGTTGCAAGTTGTTTAAATTTTAGAGTACGATGCCCTTTTGAACAACTTTAGTCTGTTCAGTGTAGTGCTTTGGACTGTTGCAAGGTAAGAATTGAACAATTAAAAATGCACTTTTCACTAAACATTATTGAAAACTCTGCTTTATTTCCTCTTTACTTCATCGCGTTATTACAAATTAACACAATGCAACCCCTTGTGTTCATATTGATGAAGACGTGAAGGAAAGGCAGCACTTATTAACACTTTTACAAACGTGCTAATGCCTTGTACCCGTTTAAAAATATCTTCAATCTTCTTTTTTTCTAGATATAAAAGACTCTCTGATGCAGGCGCTGGCCAGCTATGTCTGCTACCCACAATCCCTCAGGGCTGTGGAGAGGATTCCAGAGGAACAGTGAGTGCTAGATTGCTTTATCATTGCTCTTTTTTTATAAAAATTCTCAACACCTGTACAGTCAGACATGAGGAGACGGAAATAGAAGCAATCAATGTCAACTCTTATTTGATCTAATTTGGGATGAGATTATTAGGGTTTTATTTCAACATTTTCAAAAGAACAGTCGATACAGGAAGAAGTTGGACCCATTCAACATTTATGTATTTGTTACAGACGCAGTGTGCCATGATGAGGAACCTGTTGGCTCCTTATGAACAGAGACCGTGGGCTCAGACGAATTGGATACTGGTTAGACTTTGGAGGGTGAGCACTTACACGTGTACTTTTAGCTGTGGGCTGTGTTCGGCCCCAATTGTGTTACAAGCTTTTGTCAATGATTTATGTTGTTTTTCAGGGCTGTGGTTTCGGCTACAGATACACACGGCTGCCTCACCTCCTCAAAACCAAACCGGAGGATGCCAATCTCCCCAGTCTGCAGAGTACGCACTCTCACACTCTATTCCTGTGACTCTGCCCACTGCCCATGTTGTCTCGGCCCCCTCTCAGTATTGTTTCTCGGTGATATATTTCTGGACAGGAGTGCGGCGCGAGTGATTACAGAAGAAAATAAGATTGCAGCTCGATAATCTTTTTCACACTGCAGATGTTTGAGAAAACAAATACTTTTACACACAATTCAACAAATACACTTATATTGATGTTTGGGCTTTAGAAAACAGTCTGTCTTTATTATATTGTGCTGGAGTAATATGTTGTGACAAGAAAACAGTTCAGTCTTTTTTTTGAGGGGTTTTGGAAAAGTAGCCCACGACCATATCTGATATTACTTTCATCTCAAGAACAACCAAACAAAAGAGTTAGCGAGATGTATTCTAAACAAATGCAGCTTGTCTTTTTCTTTTCATCTGCTTTGGCCAAGATACATCTTCATATTAGTAACTTTTGAAATGGTTAGACAAAAAAATAGTACCGAAATTTATTATAATATGTTTTCTATAGGAGTGCACTCTCATACCATCGTCCTGATTGTCTTTTGCTGCTTCCTAATTTCCTCTGTCCTTCCGTGTCCTCTCCTGCATGAAAATTGATTATAATTTGTGTGACTTTTCATTTGCATGCATTTCAGGGGATCTATCCATTGCTAGTTTTCAAAGTAAGTTCTCCCCCCACCCCACCCCTCATTTAGACCAGTTTTTTGGCACCAAAGCAGCCATCACCTTCATTAAATTCTCTGAGTATGTAGTTCCTTGGGATAAAAAAATAGTTGTCAGCACATACACTAGACTTTTAGCCTAAGCATTCCCAACGCTCATGCATTATTTACTCTTAGTGCATGTTATGACGTGAAATCCCTCTCTGGCGCTGTCCTTAACTCCCATCTGTGTCTGCTTCTTTTTAGAGCAGGTCATTTGCATATTGTCAAAATAATGATTTATTAGCTGCGCGTTGTTTCCCACTGCGCCCTTAATAAATCCCATAACAAAGGTCTGGCCTCCTCAGCCTTTCAAACCACTTCACAGATATCCCCTTGCTGTAAATTGGCATCATTTTCAATCTTGCTGACATTAGCTTGACCTCCGAGTTTGCATTTTTTTAAGATAATGAACCCTCAGTAGTAGTTGGAATACTCCTAAGCAGATGGAGTCATTTTATTCTTGGGGATCCAGTCGAGGCAGAGGCAGAGAGGAGAAGGGAGGAGGACGAGAGGGAGCCAGATTATTAGACTTAATGAACACTTTGCTCAACAGTGTTCGCATCACTTCTCCCAAAGGAGCCCGAAGCAATGTAGAGCAACGCCTCATCTTTTCTATATTCTTCTAATTCTTTTTAAAGTCTATTTTGTCATATTTTTGTACCCATTATATCTCTTTGCTCCATTTTTTTCCCCTTATACAGTCCCATTTTGTGCTGCCGTCTGCTTTACACCTTCTCCATCTTTCTGTCTTGTTGTCCTCCTTCTTTTTGGATCCTACGCCACTCTTTTCTGCATTCAGTATGTAGCCTCCCATATTGTTTTGTATAGATAATGGAAATAGGCACACTCTTAAAATTTCTCATTTCTCATCTTTTCTTTTGGCAGTTTGTGTTCCTACTTTATCATGGTAACTTTTAAAATGTGGATTTTATGTTGCTTAGATGCCACTTCTTCAACAGTGCGATAGCCTTCTAACAGATGTATTTTGAAAGCACTGATATTTCAAAATGCAATGCAACCATTTCACTCAATCAGACTTTTATGTTTTTATCATTTCATCTATTAAGAAATATTCAATGGGAATTTAGAAAGAGATGTTTAACGAAAGAGTGGACAGCGTGTTAATGTCTTGCCCGTCGCCATGTTCTCCTCTTAAACTTGTGAATCCGTTCAGAGCCGTGCCCTTCGTTGCTGCTGCAGAGACACATGGCAGAGCTGCTGAGTATGGATAAAGACATGGCCGCCTCCTTCCTCAACAGTGTCCTGAACCAGCTCAACTGGGCCTTCTCCGAGTTTATTGGCATGATCCAGGAGGTAAGATATAGAAAAAAGTTGAGTCAGCCTGAAGGAAAAACCCAGCAGTTGTTAGAGACTGAAAACATCGGTTGAAAAATAAGTGAAATCTATCATTTGCCCTCCGGAGATGCCAGAAGCCAGACCAGTTTAACTTCTCAAAGATTTTTGAAACCATTTTCTGTGACAGCACTATTCACCGCTATTTTATTGTTATGTCTCCGGATCTTTCTTATTATGGATGTCATAATGCCAGAAGCCATCAGTAGGTTAAACAAGGGTCATCATCTAATATCACACTCATTAGAGCAGTGAAGACTCATGACGCAGAAAATTTATACAGTGGAAACTAATTTGTGCACTGCAATATAAATGACTGTTCCACCAGAGATAATGTAATAATCTATTTGTCAGATACACTTCAAACTCATACACAATTTCTGTGCTAAAACCATGTTGTTTCAATGGAAAAACAAATGCTTCTTAAAAATTTGCAAGATACTTTTATATAGGTGTTTTTGTTTGTATTAGGATTTTTTCCAGCAGCATTAGAAAAGCAGAGGGAATCAAAAAATGTAACAGACTATCACAAAATATGACCAAACTACAAGTCCAGGCAGAGCTTTATATAGAGTAGTGTTGTGTGAATGTTCCATATATTTCTGTAAATTGATGTGTTTGGTAGAGACGAAGCCTTTTTAAATCCATTGATGCAAAACTTCTGTGACGTGAAACATGTTGCGGAGAGAAGCTAAATCTGAAGTCTATTTAGGAAAAAGGAAATTAAAGAAAAAAACATATTTCTTAAGTTTTTTAAATGTACTAGATGTAATGTATGAATGTTTTCTCTTTTGTAGATTCAGCAGGCTGCAGAGCGTCCAGAGAGAAATTTTGTGGATACACGTCAACTAAAGGTAATTGTAGTCACAGTGCATGCCAGTGTTAAGTTAATATAATATATGTGAGTCTACCATAGTGGGGATGGATAGGAAAGATGGGAGTTTTCATATTATATTTGAATTCTGATCTGCTCTGCTCTGCAAATCACATTGAAGTGAAATTACATGCTGTCATGAAATATAAACGCAAGGTTGTAGAATCAGTGTAATGACTTGCTCACTGGTGCATCATATGAATTAATCTTTAACTTGTTTTCTCCTTCACTCGTATTATTCATTATTATTGTAATTCAGTCATCGTCTTGTTTTTGTAGGTGTGTGCCACATGCTTCGATCTGTCAGTGAGTCTGCTGCGCGTGCTGGAGATGACTGTTACACTGGTGCCAGAAATCTTTTTGGACTGGTCTCGGCCCTCTGCTGAACTTCTCCTCAGACGACTGGCTCAGGTAATTGGCGTTCATTTTTTTTTTTTTTTAGTAGTTTAGACCTCCTGTGTAAGATTTCTACTTCTCTTCTAATAATGTGATAATTAAAAACATCTCTTTTTCACCGTGATAGTTGTTAAACCAGGTGTTAAACAGAGTGACAGCAGAGAAGAACCTGTTCGATCGAGTTGTCAACTTGAGGCTGCCAGGTAAACATACACAGTTCTTTTAATAATTTAGCATTCAAACATTTTCTCCTCAAAAATACTGCTCAACTGTTACCTGCAGAGATTGTTCAATACTAGAGGATTTCATTCACACGGCAACAGTTTATTAAAATAACACATCTATTGTTATGCGTAGCAAGATGATGTTTGAAATTTCTTGCTGAGAATGGTTGTTCAGCAGGAAGTTTCCAGTATTTTCTCATCCTCGCCCGGTTATTATTGACATCTTTTAGGGGGATGTGTAGTTTGAGCACAGACAGACATTTTACGTAAATTGCAGCCTGTGAATTGGTGTAGCTGATGCAACATGATCCACAGATGCTCCTCTGCATCAATATTAATAACTGCTTCTGCTGCAGGTCTGGAAAGCGTGGACCATTACCCCATCCTCGTTGCTGTTACGGGCATCTTGGTCCGAATCCTAGTGGATGGAGACAGACAAGGGTAAGATGAGATGGTCTTGTTTACATTTCTTTAAGTTGGAGCATTTTGGGCATACCTTTTAACATGGTTCTACGTTGGTTTGTTGTTGTATTCTGTGGGATTTCAGTGAAGATAGAAAACACACACACACACACATACACACACACTGATTTTCAACCCCGTATTATCTGTGACTATCATGCAGCCTGTGGTGTGGGCTTTTCATCCTGATTTGATTGGGTTTTAATTAACATAGCTATTTCTCCAGTGACATGGCTGTGGGGAAGAATCCAAACCCATTACCTCTTAATAACTCTCAAACTAAATTACACTGTGAAGGTCTGTTGACGGTGTTTGAATCAGCATGAAAGGCTGGTGATAATAAATCAGCTTTGTTCAATTGTGTTTTGGGAAAGGGCCCCTAGGCCAGCCATAGACTCATACAAGTGCACACACTCACATAACTGCATTAAGTCTTCAAATGTGGCTGGAGTCTTTACAAAAAAAGCAACTCTTATTTACCCGTTTATAAAGTCAGGGATAAATACATAAACTGACATGATGATGTGTCACGGTCTGGATTTGGCTCGTCTCTACCTTTTCAAGCAGCTCACAGCAGCCTCACTCACACATGCAGAACAAAATCAGGTCCACAGTGGGGCATATCACACAGCGTTGATAGGCTTCAGGCTTCAGCGTGGAGGAAATTTAATTACCAGACGATAAAAGCTCCGGCTGGTGCCAACGCGAAACCACTGACTGTCAGGAAACGCTGGCTGACAGGAATGAGATTCCGTGATGGAACCTCTTCACTCAGCTGGAGCTCTGATTCATTTGCTTTTTTGGCACGAGATCAATATGTCTGTGTAGGTGCCTGCATCACGTAAGGATGATATGAACGTAAATAATTTTTGTTTGGATGTACTTTTCCCATTATTTGAAGTTTGTATCACTACCTTACAAATCTTTTAGTATTCTATTGTGTTCTCTCACAACTCCATCACAAAATCGATGGCCTGTCCCTCCGTGTGCCCCGTCAGTTATTATGTGTTGCTCAGCACTTTCTAAATCTTTGCCTTATCTCTGTTGAAACCATTTCCATTCAGCTCCTCCTGGACGTCCCAGTCCTGTCATTTAGAATGCTGCAGATTATTAAAAGTGAGGAGTCTAAATGTGATAGTCTGCGCTCCATTGTCAGTAGTGCCCTGCTCATGTTAAGTAAAAACTGATAGAATTTGCTCACTCAGCGGGATTTGGTGTAATTATGATGAGTGAATGTGACGTTGGAGTGCAGTTTAAGTGAAAAGCATATATAAATCAGTGTGGGTAAATATAAACGCTAAATGGTACAGATGGTGTTTGTACAGATAATTAGATTGTGGAGATTTTTGCTTGTCTGGCCCTAAAGCCCTATAAGGCTATTTTGACCCAGTAAATGACTTGACTGGACTTTAAATAGCCACAGAGGAAGACAACACAGGAATCCGTCCCCATGAATGGACGTTTGTGTAAATCCAACTGTTTTACGGTTGGTAACAAACATTTCTTAATGATAACAACAGTTATTAAAGTGCGGTAGAATAAGACATTAGTGGTTTATATTTTACCTGCAAGCACAAATTAGCAAACCACTCTCCTGAGATTTTGAATGGGCTTTTTGCTATGAGAGGTGACGCCTCACTGAAGCAGCAACATTTTCAGAGAGCAGTTTATGATTGACTGGTTCACAAATGTTTAGCTACAGCCACCATCTCACACTGACAAATAAGGCAATTAGGGCAAACAGCTGGCCTACATTTCAGCTCAAACAGGGATTGAATATACTTTTCTTATAGTTTTTGCACATACTGCATTGGTAGTTGCAAATGGAGTCATTCAGACCCACTTTTGTTTAATGAAATAATAGACTTTTGTAGACATGCAGATTAAAGCATTAATCACTGATTGATGGAGCATGTTACCATCTCATGGGGACACATATCTTGCGAGAACCTGTTCTTGGTTGAATGATAATCTTTTATAAATCATGGAACTGAATTATGCAATTGCTTGAACGCAAAGAAGAAAGTCTTGCATTCCTCTGAACTACAGGAAGCAAATTGTTCAACCTTCTTTTTTATCAGTCCTGGGTAGCATGCATGCTCCCACCTCCACTTTAAACCCTTACAGTTTGTCATTAAGCCCTTTCAGTTGTAATACGAGACAGCTATAGACCTCACTGCTGTGGACTCTATGAAAATGTTGGATGGACAGCTAGAAGATAACAACACTGCTTTTTACAACAGACTTCTTGGTAAACTTTCTTATTATCACACGTTTTCCCTAAATATATTTCATACTTACATTGTCCAAGATCACACAACATGTTTGATATCAAGGACCCACCCAAATGACTTGGAAGCTATATATTGTAAGAGGTTGCATAATTTTGCTTGCTCTTATGTTTTTGTTTTGTTTTGTTACATTTTAAAATATTTCGGATAATTATATGGAAATCACTAGTTGTGTGACCCCATTACAAGCAGAGGAAAATAACGATGAATAAAGAGTTAGTGATGAAATCATATATTTTTTAAACATTATCTTAAATTGGTTGTTAAAAATGTCAGAGGAGGGTGGAGGAAGTGCCTGTTGTTTTCCTGACATTTAATGGGTAATTGAGCTAGAACTCTCGGCTCTAAAACTGTATGGTTGTCTAATTGGGGATTTGCAGAGAGAGATGTCAAGCTTTTTTTGGAAAGGATTGCGATTTGCTTTTTGTTTTTGTTTACTTCGCTAAACTCTCTGTTTAGTGTCAAATAATGTCCCCAAGTTAAAGCCTAATTAGTCCCCTGAGTTGTAGTGCATATTGGAACTGGTTTTATTTGGGAATCAGAATACAGCTTGACAGTGCTCTGCTTTTGGAAGCAATGTAGACTGAAACTGACAACCACTTACTGGTCCTAATGGACCTTCTGACGTTAATGTAATTGTTAAAATAAATAAAGGTATTCTGTACAGCAATATAAGATAAGACTCAGAGGAGTGACTCAGAGTGCATTCTGCGGCAATCACTCTCCAAGATCGGCCTCTCTTATCTGATAGCTAAAAACTAGCCTATTGATTGTCTATTAATAGAAAAGCAAAACTGCAGGATTGAACCAAGTTTCAGCTAAAGTGTGATTGTGTTTTAGATTAATTTAATTTGACTAAAGTTTAATTAGCTCCCAGAGGCTGTCGACATGTGCAGTAAAGGTGAGACTAACAGGCTAGTTAACAAGCATCTTGCATCATTCACTTTCTGTATATTCAGAAAGTTTCTTGTAGTTTCTGATTGGATTCTGTCTTTTCACACCTGAAGGTCTGCACCAACGACACACATATTATTACATAGTATTTGTTTGATTTATTAACTTTTTGTTTCACACTATACATTTTCAACCCGGACCAACGGACTTTCCCTGATGCTTTGTTGTCAAGACTACGGGGGTGTGCCTCCTGTACGTGGCATTTAATGAGGTGAATGTGTTATTTCTTCATTTTAGACCGTTTAAAACATGAAATGCACTGTTTTGCCATACCAAACATCAAACAACATAATGTCTGTGTTTTTTATGTATATTTTACCTAGCATCTATCTGATATCTATTTCCCTCTTTTCCTTTCTTTGTTTGCTCTTCTTTGTGTGTTTAATTTGCCGTGACTTCCCACATTTAGTCGAAACACGATCTTGGTTCAGTTTGGTCTGGACGGAGACCACCTCTTTTTGCCTCACTAAAGAGCAGCTGCTTGGTCTGTCACGATCCACATGTGCCCTCACACCTGTCTATCAGACCTAATGGGAAGTCTGGACCAAACGCTCCCTGAGGCTACTTGTGGTTTCAGATACGAGGAATAATTGCAAAACAGAAGAAAGTTTAGTGGTGTAAAATAACATTCTTTAATTTTGTATAATATGTCAAAAGAATCGGTTGCTCGGCGAGATCATCATCATTCTTTTTATTCTGTGACAGCAATACACAATAGATAGAGGATCTTAATAGCTATGAGTGACTTCTTAAAGTTTTAAAGCCTCATGCATACTCATGTTTTATAGATTATGTAATTTTGTTTCTATGCATAATGTATTGTGTTTTCTGAAAGTACAGCGACCGTGACTTTGCTATAGACACAGATGGCTTGCAGACTACTTAAAGTAAAATGAAGGAGACCTCACTTTATGGGGTTCATGTGGTAAAAGCATTAGTCTATAAGCAATTGACCTCAGAAGCTTTTAGATTTTATTCAGCTCACAGAACATTATATGAACAGACATTAGTTTAGCGGTATAATCACTTTGGCCTGTCCCAATGATCGAATTCCATCAAGGACTCTTTTCACATCTACCTGCCCCCATTATGGTGTCCACACGTAATGGTATTATTGACCACTGAGAACAGAAAGCAGCAGCGTTGTGTTGATGTTATTGAAATTCTTTCTGTAACAAGCTATTGTACTTAGTACCTTACATTTCACCTGTCTCGCTGACCTCACAAGAATGATTTGTACAGATGAGAACAGTGCACTCATATTGACCAGAATGGATTGCCTATTTATGACAAAAGAACATAAAGTATTTGTCTTTTATATATATCTGGTTTGTGAGTGATTATGTAAGTGAAATGGCTAGAAAATCCTTGGAGCACGCAGGGAAAAAGTTTTATGATGTCATTTTATGTAACAAAAGCATGAACATGACATGCATAACAATGTTTGTATTGAAACCCATGCAAACCCTTTCCAAGACACCTTTCCAAACATATTACTAGCCCTGAAGAAGATTCGATTATGTGCGCCCTAGAGCATGAATCATAAACTGTATTATTTACCATTTGGCCTTCTTGCACTGTCAAACAGAATTGAATAAATCATGCATTTTCACATTTTATTGTTGACCTTTGCCCCAGTCAGCTTCGTATATTGCGTTGTTCCATTTGGGCACTAAAGCTCTATCCATCTCATTTTCAGACCTTGCATTTCAATCCAGATAGAGTGATCGGCTCTTATGTGCGAGGTATGAATACCCCAAATCCATCCTGGGTGAGCTCCTAATACATCCTGGAAGATTGCATGTGAGCTCATAATTACGTTGGGAAGCATGTTGGTGAGGCACTTTCTGTATATAATATTGGATCATTTAAGTGGCAGCTATTTAAAGTAAAAAAATAAAACTATACATGTGACCCCAAAAAATACTAATAATGACACACATGTTGTATGTACTGTAGAGTATGCTATTAGTTTGTCACACAAAACCAGACATGGCAATGAAAAACCCTTCGGTAACAAATTAGCATTGATGATAAAGACGTGTTTTTTTTTTATGGCTGTGGGTTTCCATTAAATAGAATGTTCAAAGATTGATCCTTGATTCTCACATTCACGTTTGTTAGCGTGTCCTTGGACCAGACACAGTTAAATGTTTTTAAACTTGATTGCCTGCGTCTCTTGAAATGCATTTAATCCCAAACTAACACCAGATTGCCAATTACCTCCAGAACTGTGGCGCTTATTAATTGTGGCGCTGTAAAATGTTTTTATTCATTGTAAAACACTACAGTGTACGGTGCTTAATTGAATGGAGGCACACTGCTCACTTTTCCTTTGCATTGCCTCTGGCTGTGTTCTGAGCTAATTTCATGTCCTGATGCATTTCATACAGAGCCTGCTTTACTAATAGATTCTGGCCACTGGTGTGTGTTGAAGTGTTTGCATGTATTAAATCAGCAACGCAGTGTTTCATTTACGACAAGCCTCCAGTAAACCATTATAACCAACTGGAATCAGGAAAAAACACTGCTTACAGCTTTGATTTTCTGCTGTTCCTGGGCTTACTTCACCTTTGTTTCAGGTTCAGCGTAATATAACATTTTAATCAACAAAATAAATAATTAAGAAATAAATAAGCCGTTACTCAGTTTAACTTGGTCAGTACGTGTTCTCACAATGGTTAGTGCCCTGTAAACCAGCAGTCATATCCAAACATTATCTATTTCTTTCCTAAAGCCTTTATATGTTAAAAGTCATAGAGAAGAACTAAGCAAAGAAGTAAAGCTTTCATCTCAGTGAGGAGGCAGGCTGACACTGTTGCTAGGAGTGAATCATTATTTGAAAGACCGATGGCTGGTTCCCATCTCATAGAAGCAAAGTCAAATCCACTGCAAGTTTTATCTAAAGTTTTTTGTTTTGTTTTAAAATAAAACCTATTAAAAGATTAAAACATAGATACGTATAATGGTCAATTAGTTTAGTATGTGAAAACCTTGTCTAGATACTTTTTTATTTACTGCTTTGGGCAGCGGTATAGTCAGACTATACCACTGACTGCACGCATTTTCTGTGGCAAACACATCTCTGTTTGGAGCCATGATTTACACACAGGTGCACAGTGCAAATGTTTAGAGGTGAACTGTTTAAAAATACGAGGCTAACAAAGCACTGCTTTTTAATGACTGTTGCAACAAATATTGCACAATATGTTTAATGGCATTGTGTTGTTTTGTGGAGTAGTGCATTCATCATGTTTTTAACTCAATGCTGTTGAAAACCTGTGAGAGATTCTGTCTGCCTCTTCATCTCTGTTGTGACCCTCCTATTTTAAGGTTTTGGGGCCTATGAGCACTTTTTAAGCCAAAGTTAAGAAGGGTTATTCTTTTATTTTCATGTTAGGGTACCAATAACATTAGCTTCAGTCTACAAAAAATGTTGCTTTAATTGTTATTTTATTAGTTGTAGTTTTAACATAATTTTATTTGTTTCCAATAAAGACCATATACGCTTTGTCACATTCATATGGATTTACTTTAATAATGATATTTGCAGAGGAATTATTCTGTCCGTCATCCCGCTCCCTCCCAGTGTTCACATCAGGACTATTAACGTCGTCCTGGTTCTGTCCCCTCCCACTGTAGTGTAGAAAATCAATGCTGCTAATTATTGTCCATTACCTCAGGCTGAAAGACATCAGAAGCTCCTCGCAGTCATCCAGAGATTAGATTGAGACCAGCGCTAATTAGCTTAGCAGCTTTGGACCATGAGAGGCCTGGGCTCTGGGGATGTTGGGTTTTTTTCCACTACATAAGCTCAGCCTGCTGTGATTTTTATTGCTTTTTGCAATAGCTACTTTTCCCCAGCAGATCCCCCTCAGTCTGGAGCATTGTTTTTCAATATGTAGTTATGTCCCACTGAGTCTGCTGGGGGAAGAAAAGTTTTTTAAAAGGCTTCCTCTAGTTTCTGTGAACATTTGTGGAGATATTGAGTGTGGAATGTGTTCAAAAGGAACAGACTGCAGAGTCATTTTTAATAGGCAATATGTCCTTTGCTTCTTTTTTAAGATGAGTTATTGCCTCTTTAGTGAACTCATGGCTTTACTGGGTGATAACATTCAAAGTTAAAGCTGCCCTGGGCCCTTATATGTGAAAGTAGATGGTAGACTTCAAACAACCTGATCATACAACTCGTCTCACTGCCATAAATTCTAATAAAGTCCGGTAAAGTCCTCTTAGTCTATACTAGGAATGGATAATAATGAAGTTCATTTGATTTGTTTGAGTTTTTGACTATAAACAGTTAAAAAAATGGACATAATTCAAATTGAACAAGAACAGTCTAATGTTTGGGCTGTACTAAATGCTTATGCAGCTGTGGTAGAGTTGATATATGCAAATTTGCCTTTTAACTAGACTGCTTTATTTTGAGAAGATAATGCACATTGTCTGCTAATGCCTGGCTATTGTTTTGTTTAATTGAGGCACATGGCTAATTTGTGTTGGCGTTGAGCATGAATAATAAATCAAATACATGTCTGCCTTATCACCAAGGCCTTGTCTGTACTAGTTAAACAAAGATCTGATAATATGATTACATTTGACAAAGATGAATTCATGTCGTATGCAGCTCATGAAAGTAGGTGTGATTCTTTTCAGGCTGTCCTTCTGGATAGATTTTTATTCAGTTTGATATGTGAGCGAGACTAGCCCAAAGGAAAAAGGGATTTGCTTCCAGTATTTTTTTTTTAAATATAAGAAATATGTGAAACTGAGGGCTGTGGGGGCATAGTTCTTCTGAGCACTTTCTTGTTTAGGCTATATACACTACAAAATACAACCCTTGCTTAGTGTTGAAGTACCTTTAATGTTTTTCACCGTAAACTGATGACGCTTAATGTAACTTCCGACACCTGCTTTTCCCTTTGAAACATTTCGCAGAAGTACCTCTGGAATGCACTGTTCAGCCCAATCATCATCTCTTTATAAATTTAACACCTAAAAGTTCATCTCAGTGGAATGTATTATTTAGCTGTAAGCCGTTTAGTTATGGGAGTTGTTTTTGAGCTGGAGAGTTTGAGAGAAGGTCCTTCCAGGGTCCCTGTCACTCCTTAGCCTTGCATATGTACAAACAAATTAATGAGCGACCTCAGTGGGATACTAATGTGTTTTTGTATCTCTTTTTTTTTTTTTTCTTTTTTAGAGGCAAAAAAAGTAATTTAAGCTTAACTGCCGTCTCGAACTCCTTTCTTTCATCAACCATTGCTGCAGCTACAGAACACAAACATATCAAACACTACTTGTGACTTCTTTATGATGTATTTTCCTCATGGTGCCACACTCTCTTGTTCTATATCTACCTGGTATGTCCTTCGCCTTTCCATTTGTGCCGCAAAATGAAAGCCAGAATTGCAGGTGCTTCAATTGATGCACTTTTGCCCAAGAGCCAAGATCAATAGTTGCCCAATATCAACAGATTCTTTCATCACTTGCAGCGACTGAAAATTTATCTGCTGTCTTTTTACTCCAATGGAACAAATGCAGAAAAGCACTCTGTTTGGCATGTAGTGAATAGTCTTGTTATTAGGTATGCTTGTTGAATTTAATTATATTACTCCATACCTATAGTTTTTATGTGATTGCATGTTGTTTATCAAACTTAGTGTAATTTAACACTTTAATTTTATGGTTTGTTGTTTGGGAAACTTTATTTACTTCCATGCAATATGTTGCATTGCATTCTCTTTCTCAGTTTCCACAATATTTGTCATTGAAACGATCAGCTACATCCGTATTCAATCCTGTGTCTTTTGTTCTTTGGATGAATCACATTATACATTCCTGTGAAACCAGAATAAATGAACAGAACAAGTCATGAACCAAAAGGGCTTTATTAACACTTAAACAAAATTCAGTGCGGTGAAAAGACTCCCAGTATATAATAATATTCACTCCACAGTGTCCCATCTGCTGAATTATGTAACCAGCGATCTCAAATTAACATCAGATAAATTAGGCTACATTTCAAACTGCAAGCTTTGATGCTTAATTAAGTTTTATGCTCAGGAGTTATTGTTTTGTGAGACAAACTATAGCTTTAATTGCCATCAACAACCAGCTTCATATGTGACGTGTTTACTGCCCCAGACTGACCCGCATGAGCCCCCAAAATCAATAGAGAAGCAAACATGTCACAACAACAGGAAGGAGAAAAGGCCAGAGGGTGCTGTGCGTACCAAACCTTTCTGTTTTTTTTTGTGGCGGAAGTCAACAATAGTGTCAATGCGTCATATTAAATAAAGTCCAACACCCCACTGTCCCTCCACTGAACTCACTGTTGCCCCATAGCTGTCCTCCATGCTTCTCTCTGTGTATAGATTGTAATGTACACCGTGACAATCATACATTTGTCTGTATTTCAGTATCTCCAGTGACCAGCAAGGGCAGATTTGATGATTGAGTTGTCAAAGTCAAAGTGGTTCAGATGCAAGTCGCACTAAAACAGTATG
>JAWCTZ010000324.1:0-47912 GCA_036850595.1 Rhyacichthys aspro | reverse complement strand
CAGACTGTTTGAGCCAACCTGAAGACAGAGACGGTCCTTAAACCGGTTTAGCAGAGGTTTTAGTGAGTCCTGATGGAAACAGCTGCAGATTCAGAGGCTGTCATTATTCTGCTGCTGAAGCTGATTGGACCCGGTCTAAATTACAGAGAACAGAGACGTGTCTGAGTTGGAACAGAAGCCATTATTTCAACATCTTTACTCTTTAATCTACTGTTGTCTTCAGCATGAGATTGAGAGATGAGAAATATAAGCTCCAGTGTTTCTGTCAAGAGTTCAATCCATCTAATGGCTAAATCCATTAGTCGCTCCAGTCTTTTTCATCCCTGTCTCAGACTCTCCTCCAAAATCAGTCTAGAGACCTCTCCTGCTTCTCTTTTATTAAAAAATAAATCACAAAATACTAATCCATTTGACCAAACTGAAGTTTAGAGTTTAGCGTTAGCTTAGCTGTGACTTCAGCGTCAGGACGACAATTATCTCCTCCTCGTTAAACATTACGTGATTGAATTGACAGTATTTATCTGTGAATAGAAGAACAAATATCAGGTGCAGTTTGTTTCAGATCTACCTCAGTGTGTCTCAAAACCAGGCTCAACCTCAGAGTTTTAGGACAAAAGTCTAAACCATGACTAAAGCAGCTGGGGTTTTCATGTATTTTTTTTGGATTGTTTCTGCTTCTTTTAAATGAAATTTTCTGAGCAGCAGTCCTCTCCTTCTCATTTATCCTTTATATAAACCTGTTTTGTTTTTGTTGCAGTTTTGAGAAGTACTTTGTGATGTGCTCTCTGACCCACAACGGCAAAAACCTCTTCAAACCGGTTCAGTCCAAACGGTCGGGACCTACAGGAGCTTCTTCTATCACGTCAAATGGGACGAGCTGTGAGTGTGCCCTCGGTGTTTGACTCTTTTCTCTTTAGTGTTTGCTCACCGTGCCCCGTTCTGGTTCCAGGATAAACTTCCCGATGGCGGTGGCGGTGCTCCCCCTGGAGGCCGTTCTGTCTCTGAGTCTGTTCGGAGTCCTGAACCAGAACAACAGCGGGTCTCCGGACTCCAACCGACAGAGGACGCCTCCAGAGCAGCTCGGCAAGGTCTCCATCCCGCTGTTCGACTTCAGACGGTCAGTGCCTGCTCTGAACTGGATTTACAAGAGCCACAGATAAACGAGTTTAAACTGTCTGTCCCTTTTTTTACTGCAATAAAAACAAAAAGTAAAGTAAATACTGCATCAAGTTCAAAATCAACCTGTTTTGTTTTTTTGGATCCATTTTTGGATCCATCTTTGTCCAAACTTCCTGCTTCAGTTTGATTTTAAAGTTCAACTCACTTATTTTCTGTCCCTGTCTCAGTTTAGCATTAGCTTAGCTGCGTCAGGTTTTCTGTTCCTGAATAGAGGTTCTCATCTATTACAGTCCATTATAATAAACAGTAGATGGTTCAGAAAGACTGTTTCACAATAAACTATTTGGGTTTAACCATTTTCACAAGAGTTTTGGACAGTTCTTTGAGTCCACTTCCTGGTCTTTCACAAACACACTGGACTGATGTTTGTTTGTCTGGTCTCAGAGTCCTGGTGAGTGGCAGCAGGCTGTTGAGTTTGTGGACGTCAGCTCAAGGCCCAGGCTCCAACAGAAAAGTGCCCAATGAAAGGATCGTGCTCCAGGTCAGAGCTCTCCGTCGATTATACTTCTCCTGGAAAACCTGGAGTTTCACATTTTTTGTCATTATCATTTGTGTCATTGTTGGTTATTTCTTTGTAATGAGCAGAAATAAGTCTCTTGATGTTGGAACATTTAGCACTGTTTTATATGAACTTAATCAGTTTGAAGTGAAAACACAGAGACATATATTTGGGTTTGGACATAAAAGACACTTGAAAAATGACTTTTTACAGACATTTTTACAAACTTTTTGCCTTCAATTGTGTAAAACATAAAAGTGAAAGACACTAAAGGTTTTTAATAAAAGTCATGACTACGGTGGCTCTGAGGTGCATCATCAGAAATGTAGAAACATAAAAGGAGTGGGACATTTAAAAAAAGTTTCCTTATTATTAGTTATTACAAGTTTGATTGATGTAAAGTCTCCCGTTTGGTCTCGGGCTCAGGTGGACTTCCCTTCGTCGTCTGTAGAGATTCTTTACATGAAGCCGAAGGATGCTCCGACCCCGGACCTGCAGAGTCTGGAGGAACTGGACCCGGATCTGAGACGGAAACTGGAGCGGATCTGCTGCAGAGCGTCCAACTTCGGGTCAGAAATACTCCATTTAGAAAACTCACTCAAAGCACGTTTCAGTAAAGATCCTCGTGTGCGTTTCAGGCTGAAGCGGTCGGACCTGCAGCTGCTCTGGGACCACCGCCTCCACTGCCTCAAACACCACCCCCTCAGTCTGCCCAAAGTCCTGAGCAGCGCCCCCTGCTGGGACTGGGCCAGTCTGCCTCTGATCCACTGTGTGCTCCACAACTGGCCCCCGCTGCCTCCGGTCACGGCCCTGGAGCTGCTCGACACACGGTAAACACACGCCAACACACGGTAAACACACGCCAACACACGGTAAACACACGGTAAACACACGGTAAACACACGCTAACACACGGTAAACACACGCTAACACACGCTAACACACGCTAACATGAATAAGACAAATGCAGACGGATAAAAACACAAATCTAACACGGAACAAACCCAGGAGCTGCTCGACACCGGGTGAAAACACTCTGATAACAGAGAAAGGTACAAACACAAAAAGACTCTAAACCCTGGAGCTGCTGGACTCACAGTAAAACACTGCTCCTAAGACTAATACAGGATACTATCACATCTGGTTTCTGGTTGTTGCGGATGCCGAAATGATCAGAATTCAACTCCAAATGACAGATTTGCAGAATGAAGCTAGAATTTGTGCAAACTTACTTTTTTATCAATTTTCTCATAATTTTTATCGTATGGCTGAAACAAGTCTTTGAGGTCTTTATTCCTAAAGAAGAAAATTTCTAACTTTTCAATATAATCTGTGTAAAAGAGTGGAATTAGTTTGAGTGGAAAGAGCTGGAGATAAAAACGTAAAGTTTTCACCCTCGTCCGGCCTTATTCCAGTCCTTGATAACTCCTGGTCTTATGTTGATTTTATTCTTGGTTTTGTCCTAGTTTGCCCCGACTTTAGTCCAAGATTTATCTAATTATTTATGGAGCCCAGGAAGACTAGCTGATTGCATTCAGCTAATGGGACCCAAAAACAAAAAATAAACAAAATAATTATCTCATTTTTGCCTCTGTGTAGCCTTGGATTAAATCCTGTTCAGTCCTGGTTTAGTCCTGGATTTATTCTCTTTTAGACCTGGTTTACTCTCAAGTTTTTAAGCTGGTTTTGCCTGATTATAATCCTTGTTTAGACCTATTTTAGTCCCGGTTTAGTCCTGGTTTGGTGCAGATTTGGATCTCGTTGCATCTGAAAGTGCAGCAGTGTGGACGAGGATTAACTCAGGTCTTTGTCAGGGTTGTGTCATGGTCAGAGTTCAGATTTGTTGTACTTTAGGGC
The DNA here is from genome assembly GCA_036850595.1 of Rhyacichthys aspro. NCBI lineage: Eukaryota > Metazoa > Chordata > Actinopteri > Gobiiformes > Rhyacichthyidae > Rhyacichthys > Rhyacichthys aspro. The sequence goes on along the minus strand of JAWCTZ010000324.1, from coordinate 44,377 downwards.
TTCTGTAAAAACACATCCTAGACCTCCTGATTTGAGTTTCTTGAATGTTTCGCGTGTCGAAGGTTTGCAGACTGTGAGGTGAGGACTGTGGCCGTGTCGTGGATCGAGAAAAGCAGCGACGATGAACTGGCAGATTACCTCCCACAGCTCGTTCAGGTTTGGATCAATATTCACCGATAATCACTGTCATAAAAGGGTTTCAATTCAGATGACTGTGTCTGACTCCTGTGTTTGCAGGCGCTGAAGTTCGAGTGCCACCTGAAGAACGCTCTGGTCCTGTTCCTTTTGTCCAGAGCTTTAGGAAACATTAACATCGCTCACTACCTCTACTGGTCCGTACCGACGCTCAGGTCTGTTCTCTGTGGTTTAAACACCACTCAAACTCTATGTGTGCTCAGGCTGCTGAAGGACGCAGTGCAGGACGCGGCCTGGGGGTGGCGCTACGAGCGGATCCTGGGGGCCCTGCTGTGTCTGTGCGGGGCCCGACTCAGAGCTGAACTGGACAAACAGAGTCAACTGGTGACGCTGCTGGGAGCTGTGGCCGAGAGAGTGAAGGCTGCAGCCGGCTCCAGCCGACAGGTACGGGTCTGGACCGGGTCTGGGTCTGGACCGGGTCTGGGTGTGAGACAGGTACAGGTCTGGGTCTGAGACAGGTACGGGTCTGGGTCTGAGACAGGTACGGGTCTGGACCGGGTCTGGGTCTGAGACAGGTACAGGTCTGGGTCTGAGACAGGTACGGGTCTGAGACAGGTACGGGTCTGGACCGGGTCTGGGTCTGGACCAGGTCTGCTCTGCTCTCGCCTGTACCTGACCCTCTGAAATACAACACTCATTTATATTTATATTTATACTTATATATATATATATATATATATAAATATATAAATATATAAATATATATATATATATATATATAAAAATTTATATTTATATATAGACATTTTTTTAAATATTTATATATATTTATATATATAAATAAGTGTTGTATTTCAAACTTCACAAACTGATTTAAAGAGGCTTGTCTGTATTAAATATAACCCCTGTAACTCAACTGTGTTCCTGAAGGTGGCGCTGCAGGAGGGTCTGGAGAACGTGCAGAACTTCTTTGAGAGGAACAGCTGCAGACTTCCTCTGAGTCCCAGTTTAGTGGCGAAGGAGCTGAACACCAAGGTACAGCTCTGGGATCACACCGGTGTATTACCACAGACCGAGGGCGGTGTAATCTGATGACTGAGAATAATCTGCTTCCTGTGTTGTTCTCAGGCCTGTTCCTTCTTTAACTCCAACGCTGTTCCTCTGAAGCTGGCTCTGGTCAATGCTGACCCTCTGGGACAAGAGATCAACGTCATGTTCAAGGTGTGACCCTGACCTGTCCCTGTACCTGACTCTCACCTGTACATGACTCTCACCTGTACCTGACTCTAACCTGTACCTGACTCTCACCTGTACCTGACCCTCACCTGTACCTGACTCTAACCTGTACCTGACTCTCACCTGTACATGACCCTCACCTGTACCTGTACATGACTCTCACCTGTACCTGACTCTAACCTGTACCTGACTCTAACCTGTACCTGACTCTCACCTGTACATGACTCTCACCTGTACCTGACTCTTACCTGTACATGACCCTCACCTGTACATGACCCTCACCTGTACCTGTACATGACTCACACCTGTACCTGACCCTCACGTGTACATGACCCTCAGTTCACCTTGTTTACCTGTACCTGCGGGTGTTCAGGTTGGACAGTTCACCTTATTTAACTGTACCTGCGGGTGTTCAGGTTGGACAGTTCACCTTGTTTACCTGTACCTGCGGGTGTTCAGGTTGGACAGTTCACCTTGTTTACCTGTACCTGCGGGTGTTCAGGTTGGACAGTTCACCTTGTTTACCTGTACCTGCGGGTGTTCAGGTTGGACAGTTCACCTTGTTTACCTGTACCTGCGGGTGTTCAGGTTGGACAGTTCACCTTATTTACCTGTACCTGCGGGTGTTCAGGTTGGACAGTTCACTTTGTTTACCTGTACCTGCGGATGTTCAGGTTGGACAGTTCACCTTATTTACCTGTACCTGCGGGTGTTCAGGTGGGGGAGGACCTGAGGCAGGACATGCTGGCTCTGCAGATGATCCGGATCATGGACCGGATCTGGCTCCAGGAAGGACTGGACCTGCGCATCGTCCACTTTAAGTGCATCTCGACGGGAAAAGACAAGGGTGAGAGCTGATCCAAAAGAATAAACACAAAAATATATCTGACCCAGACCAGGGTCAATATAACTCCTGAACAACCTGTCTATTATTTTTACTGTAATGCTGTTTTTTACTTTAGGAACGGTGGAGCTGGTGTTCGTATTCTGACTCTCTCTGGGTTATATTGATATATTTATGTGTTTTTCTTTAGGGATGGTGGAGCTGGTGCCCAGTTCGGACACTCTGAGGAAGATCCAGGTGGAGTACGGCGTTACAGGTTCATTTAAGGACAAGCCTTTGGCCGAGTGGCTGCGAAAGTACAACCCTGCAGAGGACGAGTACGACAAGGTACGGACACAAACGTGACCAAACACTTGCGTCTTTTACCCTCCTGCTTGTCTCCTGGCCTGTTCACTGGTGTATTTTACCCTCTCTCTTGTCTGCAGGCCTGTTCACAGGTGTATTTTACCCTCTCTCTTGTCTCCAGGCCTGTTCACAGGTGTATTTTACCCTCTCTCTTGTCTCCAGGCCTGTTCACTGGTGTATTTTACCCTCTCTCTTGTCTCCAGGCCTGTTCACTGGTGTATTTTACCCTCTCTCTTGTCTGCAGGCCTGTTCACTGGTGTATTTTACCCTCTCTCTTGTCTCCAGGCCTGTTGACTGGTGTATTTTACCCTCTCTCTTGTCTCCAGGCCTGTTCACTGGTGTATTTTACCCTCTCTCTTGTCTCCAGGCCTGTTCACTGGTGTATTTTACCGTCTCTCTTGTCTGCAGGCCTCAGAGAACTTCATCTACTCATGCGCCGGATGCTGTGTGGCCACGTACGTCCTGGGAATCTGCGACCGACACAACGACAACATCATGCTGCGCTCGACCGGTCACATGTTCCACATCGACTTTGGGAAGTTCCTCGGACACGCTCAGATGTTCGGCAGCTTCAAAAGGTTTGGACTGAAGCTTATGGACCTGAATGTACCGTTTTTAAGGACATGTGACCGAGACTTTTAAAGGACAAGACCTTTTCAAAATCCGGACTTACGGGGGTTTGTTAGATTAATTAAAAATGATCCTAAACCCCACAGTTAACAGACTTTGGAACACAAAAATGTTTGTAGAATTGTAGAAGATTTCATTGGAGATAGAAGTTGATGGATATTTAATGAAATTATTAATGGTCAGGAGAAATAAAAAAGACAATGAGTCGCCCAAACTTTTAACAAAAAGAACAAAGAGATGACAAAATGTTCAATAATAGCAAAAGAACAAAATAATGAAATTGTACTAGAAAAAAAGAAAACTAGGTCAAAAATGACCAAACCAGGAAACTGAGTGAGTTTTTTTGGTCTCAGGAAAATTAGGTTTCATTTTTTCTATAAGCCCTGTTTTATCTTATTTTTTCTTTACCTTAATGAACAGTCCATTATCTTCCTGACTGCACTATCCTGAAGACAAACTTACAGTCTTCAGTCTATTTTGATAGATTATCAGTTTCTGTTGTTTCTTATTCCCCATCTCTTTCTATTTTCCAGGGACCGCGCTCCGTTCGTTCTGACCTCGGACATGGCCTACGTGATAAACGGAGGAGAGAGACCCACCAGTCGGTTCCAGCTGTTCGTGGATCTGTGCTGTCAGGCCTATAACCTGATCAGGAAACACTCGGGACTGTTCCTGAACCTGCTCTCTCTGGTACGGCCTCAGTCTGAAGGAAGGGTCAGAGCCGAAGGAAACAGTCTTAACGTTCTCCTGTTCCGTTCAGATGACGTGGTCGGGTCTGCCGGAGCTGTCTGGGTCTCAGGATCTGAAATATGTGTTCGACGCTCTTCAGCCCAACAACACGGACGCAGAGGCCACCATCTTCTTCACCAGGTTTATACTTATATATTCTACTAATAAACCCTCTAGAACAGGTTTATACTTATATATTCTACTAATAAACCTTCTAGACCAGGTTTATACTTATATATTCTACTAATAAACCTTCTAGACCAGGTTTATACTTAGATATTCTACTAATAAACCTTCTAGACCAGGTTTATACTTATATATTCTACTAATAAACCTTCTAGACCAGGTTTATACTTATATATTCTACTAATAAACCCTCTACACCAGGTTTATACTTATATATTCTACTAATAAACCTTCTAGACCAGGTTTATACTTGTATATTCTACTAATAAACCTTCTAGACCAGGTTTATACTTAGATATTCTACTAATAAACCTTCTAGACCAGGTTTATACTTATATATTCTACTAATAAACCTTCTAGACCAGGTTTATACTTAGATATTCTACTAATAAACCTTCTAGACCAGGTTTATACTTATATATTCTACTAATAAACCTTCTAGACCAGGTTTATACTTATATATTCTACTAATAAACCCTCTACACCAGGTTTATACTTATATATTCTACTAATAAACCCTCTACACCAGGTTTATACTTATATATTCTACTAATAAACCCTCTACACCAGGTTTATACTTATATATTCTACTAATAAACCCTCTAGAACAGGTTTATACTTATATATTCTACTAATAAACCCTCTAGAACAGGTTTATACTTATATATTCTACTAATAAACCTTCTAGACCAGGTTTATACTTGTATATTCTACTAATAAACCCTCTACACCAGGTTTATACTTATATATTCTACTAATAAACCCTCTACACCAGGTTTATACTTATATATTCTACTAATAAACCTTCTAGATCAGGTTTATACTTATATATTCTACTAATAAACCTTCTAGACCAGGTTTATACTTATATATTCTACTAATAAACCCTCTAGATCAGTTTTATACTTATATATTCTACTAATAAACCTTCTAGATCAGGTTTATACTTATATATTCTACTAATAAACCTTCTAGATCAGGTTTATACTTATATATTCTACTAATAAACCTTCTAGACCAGGTTTATACTTATATATTCTACTAATAAACCCTCTAGACCAGGTTTATACTTGTATATTCTACTAATAAACCCTCTACACCAGGTTTATACTTATATATTCTACTAATAAACCCTCTACACCAGGTTTATACTTATATATTCTACTAATAAACCCTCTAGATCAGGTTTATACTTATATATTCTACTAATAAACCCTCTAGATCAGGTTTATACTTATATATTCTACTAATAAACCCTCTAGACCAGGTTTATACTTGTATATTCTACTAATAAACCCTCTAGAACAGGTTTATACTTATATATTCTACTAATAAACCTTCTAGACCAGGTTTATACTTATATATTCTACTAATAAACCTTCTAGATCAGGTTTATACTTATATATTCTACTAATAAACCCTCTAGATCAGGTTTATACTTATATATTCTACTAATAAACCTTCTAGACCAGGTTTATACTTATATATTCTACTAATAAACCTTCTAGATCAGGTTTATACTTATATATTCTACTAATAAACCTTCTAGACCAGGTTTATACTTGTATATTCTACTAATAAACCTTCTAGATCAGGTTTATACTTATATATTCTACTAATAAACCTTCTAGACCAGGTTTATACTTATATATTCTACTAATAAACCCTCTAGACCAGGTTTATACTTATATATTCTACTAATAAACCTTCTAGATCAGGTTTATACTTATATATTCTACTAATAAACCTTCTAGATCAGGTTTATACTTATATATTCTACTAATAAACCTTCTAGATCAGGTTTATACTTATATATTCTACTAATAAACCTTCTAGACCAGGTTTATACTTGTATATTCTACTAATAAACCTTCTAGATCAGGTTTATACTTATATATTCTACTAATAAACCTTCTAGACCAGGTTTATACTTATATATTCTACTAATAAACCCTCTAGACCAGGTTTATACTTATATATTCTACTAATAAACCTTCTAGATCAGGTTTATACTTATATATTCTACTAATAAACCTTCTAGATCAGGTTTATACTTATATATTCTACTAATAAACCTTCTAGATCAGGTTTATACTTATATATTCTACTAATAAACCTTCTAGATCAGGTTTATACTTATATATTCTACTAATAAACCTTCTAGATCAGGTTTATACTTATATATTCTACTAATAAACCCTCTAGACCAGGTTAACCTTTTGTTTAAAACTGAGCTGATGGCGTTTGTGTGTTTCCAGGTTGATCGAGTCGAGTCTGGGCAGCGTCGCCACTAAGTTTAACTTCTTCATCCATAACCTGGCTCAGCTGCGTTTCTCTGGACTCCCGACGAACGACGAGCCCATCCTCAGCTTCTCCCCGAAAACCTACAGCATGAAACAGGACGGACGCATCCAGCACGCCTCCATCTTCAGCTTCCAGAAGAGATACAGCCCCGACAAGCACTACGTGAGAAAATACTATCAAATATACTGCCCCGACAAGCACTACGTGAGAAAATACTACCAAATATACTGCCCCGACAAGCACTACGTGAGAAAATACTACCAAATATACAGCCCCGACAAGCACTACGTGAGAAAATACTACCAAATATACTGCCCCGACAAGCACTACGTGAGAAAATACTATCAAATATACTGCCCTGACAAGCACTACGTGAGAAAATACTACCAAATATACAGCCCCGACAAGCACTACGTGAGAAAATACTATCAAATATACTGCCCTGACAAGCACTACGTGAGAAAATACTATCAAATATACTGCCCTGACAAGCACTACGTGAGAAAATACTATCAAATATACTGCCCCGACAAGCACTACGTGAGAAAATACTACCAAATATACTGCCCCGACAAGCACTACGTGAGAAAATACTACCAAATATACTGCCCCGACAAGCACTACGTGAGAAAATACTATCAAATATACAGCCCCGACAAGCACTACGTGAGAAAATACTATCAAATATACTGCCCCGACAAGCACTACGTGAGAAAATACTACCAAATATACTGCCCCGACAAGCACTACGTGAGAAAATACTACCAAATATACAGCCCCGACAAGCACTACGTGAGAAAATACTATCAAATATACTGCCCCGACAAGCACTACGTGAGAAAATACTATCAAATATACTGCCCCGACAAGCACTACGTGAGAAAATACTACCAAATATACTGCCCCGACAAGCACTACGTGAGAAAATACTACCAAATATACTGCCCCGACAAGCACTACGTGAGAAAATACTATCAAATATACTGCCCCGACAAGCACTACGTGAGAAAATACTACCAAATATACTGCCCCGACAAGCACTACGTGAGAAAATACTACCAAATATACTGCCCCGACAAGTACTACGTGAGAAAATACTATCAAATATAAGAGATACAGCCCCGACAAGTACTATATGAGAAAATACTATCAAATATAAGAGGTACTGCCCCGACAAGTACTACGTGAGAAAATACTATCAAATATAAGAGATACAGCCCCGACAAGTACTATATGAGAAAATACTATCAAATATAAGAGGTACTGCCCCGACAAGTACTACGTGAGAAAATACTATCAAATATAAGAGATACTGCCCCGACAAGCACTACGTGAGAAAATACTATCAAATATAAGAGATACTGCCTCTAAAGGCAGTACTAAACTAGACCTATTGGAGTATTTAGATGATTAGATGATTTTTGCTGCTGCTGAAGGGATTTATTTTGATCAGGGACAGTTCCAGAGTTAAGCTCCTCTCACAGAAAAGGCTTTTGATCCAAATATGTTTTACAGAAGGGTAAAAAAAAAACCAAAATAGTAAGTGATAAATAAATCTATCTTGTCGTTAACACATGGCTTTTCCTCAGACTTTATTAAAAAGACACACTCAGCAGGACTTGACTAACCCTAACACACTACTGGACCCAAATCTGTCTGTATGTGTGTGTATATATATATATATATATATATATATATGAGATATAGTGTATAATGTTGTGTTCACAGACGTACGCCGTGAGGATCCTCAGAGAAGGACAGAGCGAGCCTCAGTTTGTTTTCAGGACGTTTGATGAGTTTCAGGAGCTGCACACGAAACTCAGTGTGATCTTCCCTCTGTGGAAACTACCCAGGTTCACTTCACCTGCACACACTCTTATACTGTAATACTCACTCTTTATACTGTAATACTCACTCTTTATACTTTAATACTCACTCTTATACGTTAATACTCACTCTTTATACTTTAATACTCACTCTTATACTTTAATACTCACTCTTATACTGTAATACTCACTCTTTATACTGTAATACTCTCTCTTTATACTGTAATACTCACTCTTTATACTGTAATACTCACTCCTATACTGTAATACTCACTCTTTATACTGTAATACTCTCTCTTTATACTGTAATACTCTCTCTTTATACTGTAATACTCACTCTTTATACTGTAATACTCACTCCTATACTGTAATACTCTCTCTTTATACTGTAATACTCACTCTTTATACTGTAATACTCACTCTTATACTTTAATACTCACTCTTTATACTTCGATCGGTTCTTGAGCTGGTTTTTCTGTTTTTCTCCAGTTTTCCCAGTAAAATGGTTCTGGGTCGGACTCACGTTAAAGAAGTGGCTGCGAAAAGGAAACTGGAGCTGAACAACTACGTCCACAACCTGCTGCGGAGCTCCACCGAGGTCATGCAGGTGAGAGGTCAGAGGTCACGCGGGTGAGAGGTCAGAGGTCACGCGGGAGAGAGGTCACGCGGGTGAGAGGTCAGAGGTCACGCAGGTGAGAGGTCAGAGGTCACGCGGGTGAGAGGTCAGAGGTCACGCAGGTGAGAGGTCAGAGGTGAGAGGGCTCATTATGATGTCACGGCTCTAGCGTCTTCAGCCCATTGGTCAGACCTGGTCCAGACCTGATCCAGACCTGGTCCAGACCTGGTCCAGACCTGATCCAGACCTGGTCCAGACCTGATCCAGACCTGATCCAGACCTGATCCAGACCTGGTCCAGACCTGGTCCAGACCTGGTCCAGACCTGATCCAGACCTGATCCAGACTCTGGCGAGAGCGACGATAACAGAAACCTCTGAGATGAAACCGAGAGCAGGGTCTTTTTAGGAGAAACACGGAGCAGTGCATGATGGGAAACCTCTGACCTCAGACTGGATCTAAAATACACTAAAAGAGTCAAAAAACTAACAAGTTATTAGAATATTGTTAAAACTAGTTAAAGGAGAATTCATGAATGTTCTATTTATTTATATTTAATATTTATTCTGGTGGAAGATGAGGCTCTGTTCTGTTTTCAGTGTGACCTGGTTTACACTTTCTTCCATCCCATCGCTCGAGACGACAAGACGGAGGAGTCTGCTCTGAAGATGCCAGGTACACTCTACACCTCCACAGTCCACCTGAAACCTGTTCAGATCCACCTGAAACCTGTTCAGATCCATCTAAACCTGTTAAAATCCACCTGAAACCTGTTCAGATCCACCTGAAACCTGTTCAGATCCATCTAAACCTGTTAAAATCCACCTGAAACCTGTTCAGATCCACCTGAAACCTGTTCAGATCCATCTAAACCTGTTCAGATCCACCTGAAACCTGTTCAGATCCATCTAAACCTGTTCAGATCCACCTGAAACCTGTTCAGATCCATCTAAACCTGTTAAAATCCACCTGAAACCTGTTCAGATCCACCTGAAACCTGTTCAGATCCATCTAAACCTGTTAAAATCCACCTGAAACCTGTTCAGATCCACCTGAAACCTGTTCAGATCCATCTAAACCTGTTCAGATCCATCTAAACCTGTTCAGATCCACCTGAAACCTGCTAAAATCCACCTGAAACCTGTTCAGATCCATCTAAACCAGTTTCACCTGTCCTCAGAGCCCCCGGTGAGTCCTGTCTCTGGTCGAGTGGAGGGAGAAGTGAAGCTGTCCATCTCGTACAGAAACAGTACTCTGTTCATCATGGTCATGCACATCCGAGACCTGGTGAGTCTGGTGTGGTTTTACTTGAGATTAAACATTTTAAAATCATCTGGAATTATGAAAGACCTGAGCGCCTCGATTCTGACTAAAATAATAATCAGAATAAAAGAGTTTAGATCAACTTGTTTGTCGTGTGATGTTTGTGACTGAGGCAGGTTTCTGAAGAAGGATCCGACCCAAACCCTTACGTCAAGACCTACCTGCTCCCAGACCCCAACAAGACCAGCAAGAGGAAGACCAAGACCTCCAGGAAGACCAGGAACCCCACCTTCAACGAGATGGTGAGGCTCAGACCGGTTTTAGACCGGGGTCAGACTGGGGTTAGACTGGGGTTAGACCCGGTTTAATCCTGTTTCACTGGTTAAGCCCTCATTAAGTTTTGTTTTAGTCCTGGTTTTAGATCAGGGTTTGGTTTATCCCTGTTTTATTCCCTTTTCACCTGTTTCTCTGATTTATACCCAGTTTAATCCTGTTTTTTCCACAGTTTAACCGACCTGGTTTTGTCCTGTTTTAATCTCCAGCTGGTCTAGACTCGGTTTAACCCAGTTTTTCTCTCTGGTTCCAGCTGGTCTAGACTTGGTTTAACCCAGTTTTTCTCTCTGGTTCCAGCTGGTCTAGACTTGGTTTAACCCAGTTTTTCTCTCTGGTTCCAGCTGGTCTAGACCTGGTTTAACCCAGTTTTTCTCTCTGGTTCCAGCCGGTCTAGACCTGGTTTAACCCAGTTTTTCTCTGGTTCCAGCCGGTCTAGACCTGGTTTAACCCAGTTTTTCTCTCTGGTTCCAGCCGGTCTAGACCTGGTTTAACCCAGTTTTTCTCTCTGGTTCCAGCCGGTCTAGACCTGGTTTAACCCAGTTTTTCTCTCTGGTTCCAGCCGGTCTAGACCTGGTTTAACCCAGTTTTTCTCTCTGGTTCCAGCCGGTCTAGACCTGGTTTAACCCAGTTTTTCTCTCTGGTTCCAGCCGGTCTAGACCTGGTTTAACCCAGTTTTTCTCTCTGGTTCCAGCCGGTCTAGACCTGGTTTAACCCAGTTTTTCTCTCTGGTTCCAGCTGGTCTACAGTGGTCACAGTAAGGAGAGCCTGGGTCTGAGGGAGCTCCAACTGAGCGTGCTCAGTGCGGAGTCTCTGCGGGAGAACTACTTCCTGGGCGGAGTCACGCTGCGGCTCCGAGACTTCGACCTGAGCCGAGAGACGGTCCGGTGGTACAAGCTCACGCATGTGCCGCTCTTTTAACCAAAAAACACGGAAAAAACACGGAAAAGACTCACGGAGCGACATTCGAACAAACGAACGGACGTCTGAGAAAACGCAGGACCACAGCCTGTAAATAAAAGTGGACAGAGAGACCGAGGGCCGGTTCACACCAGAAACAAACACGTGACACCGTTTATTCTTATTGTTTGTTTTTTTAGTTAAAACCACAGAAATTAAGACAAATAACAGATTCTTCAGAGTGACACAAAATGGCCGCCAACGACAGGAAGGAGACAAAAGAGTTCAACGTTCTGTTTCTCAAACTGTGATTTCTTAAAGATGAAATAACAATCAAAAATGATTTACCATGTCGGCCTAGTTTTTAACTTGAATTGAGGGAAAATAAATTAAAAACAATTAGCAAAATGTGCAAAGCGACACAAAATGGCCGCCAACACCCCTCCATGTCGCTTTGAAGAATCTGTTTATTATTCTCTCAATTCTACAAACAAGACGTTGATTGTTCTTTCATCTTAAATAAACTCACTCATTTTTATCAGTCTTTATTTATAAATATCTATTTTTTCCGTTGAGTCTGGTGTGAATCTGTCCTTCCTCTGAACCTGGGATCAGCGTTTTGTTTTTGTTTTTCTAAAAAGACTGAATTTACTTTGAACTCACCTCAGTTTCACTTTTATTTTTAGAAATTTGTTCAAGATACTTTGTAAAAAAAAAAAACTAAAAAACTATCACTGGGTTTTGGACGAAGCAGAATCATGACACATTCTTTTTTCTTTTCACTCATTTTTACGTTGGATCACTGTTTTGTTTTTTCTGGTTTGTTACAGCTCACATTTTTCACAAATTCAACTATTTATGTAAAAATAACTGAGCTGATCCTCTTTGGTCTAAACCTGGTTTAGTTTTTCTTCTAAAACTATTTAGACCTGATTAAATCTAATAATGCTCGTCTCACAGTGAGATTCTTTGCTCGATGCAGACTTTTCTCTGATCATTGATGGAATAGTTCTAGAAATGTCAGAATAAACCTGGATTCACACCAAAAATGACGTCAGACCGACCTGACCTTTGGAATATTTCTGAAAAAAGGGTTCAGATCAGTATGAACCCAATAAATCATATTAGTTTTTCCATTTTGAACGCAGTACAAATATCTGTATTAACACTTCTGCTCAGATAACGACTCAGCAGAAAGATAAAGACACTAATAATCCTCAGAAAAAGTCATATTCCTCTGAGATGGTTCAGAGAAGAGTTGATTTATGCTCATTAGCCATGTGCTTCAGAGGTTTTTGTGTCTTTAACCCGACTCTGACCAGTTCAATGGAAACAGACTCAGATCAAACTAAACTGAGGCTCAAACTGCTGCAAAAATCATTTCAATAAATACTGTCCTTTTGTCTCAACTTTGTTCAACTTTTCTAATAAATCAAGCCACATTTTGTTCCATGTTTTTTTTTTAACTTTTTTAAATTCATTTTTTCAAACCTTCGGCTGGGATAGGCTCCAGTCACATGACTCTAACAGGAGGTCAGAGGTCAGAAGGAGCCAAAACCTGCAGCTGATTGGCTCGTTTTCTCCAATCAGAGCAGAGTCTCAGATTAGGACGGATTATTCTCACATTTAATGAATGAAATTTAAGAAAGCGACTCCAGACAGTTCTGATTCTGCTGCGACGACGTCTTTATCTAAAAACATGAATTTTGATCAAACTTGAGTGATTTCTGGTGTGAATCCAGTCAGAACCTCACTTTCTGCCTCCGTCTGTTTTTGTGAACTGTTCTTGGACCAATCACTCGTTTATTTTAGCACAAACTCAGAGTGTTTTAATATTAATATTATTATTATTATTAGACTGTATTTTTTGTCGTTTTTGACTCGGGTTCCGTCTGAACTCTGCCTCGAACAGTGCCTTCTTCTGATTTTAACGAATAAAGACTTTATAAAGGCTCCTTGACTTTTATAGATGTTTTTATTAAGATTTATCATTTCTCCTTTTTTATCTTTTCTTTAGTATCGCTCTCTCTTTTCTCTCTCTAACCTCGTTCCTTTCCTTGCTCTCTGTCTCCTACTTCCTCGATTTATTAAATATCTTCTGTCATTTTTAGCTTGTCCACCAGGGGGAGCTGTCTGGCTCCAACAAGATTTCATTCGGAAAATACTTAAAAATCTCAATCTTTCCTTGTGTTTAATCTCTTTTCCTTTCCTCCCTCCTTGCCCTCTCACCTCCTCGTTTGCACTTACTCATCTCCTCGCCTGCTTCCTTGTTTCCTTCATTTCATGTTTAACTTCTGCCTTTCTTTCACCTTTTACCCTCTTCCCTCCCTGTCTCTCTCCTCCCTCCTTGTCTCCTCTGGTCTCCCCTCGTCTCCTCCCTCCTTGTCTCCTCTGGTCTCCCCTCGTCTCCTCCCTCCTTGTCTCCTCTGGTCTCCCCTCGTCTCCTCCCTCCTTGTCTCCTCTCGTCTCCTCCCTCCTTGTCTCCTCTCATCTCCTCCCTCCTTGTCTCCTCTCGTCTCCTCCCTCCTTGTCTCCTCTCGTCTCCTCCCTCCTTGTCTCCTCTGGTCTCCCCTCTTCTCCTCCTCGTCTCCTCTTGTCTCCTCCTCGTCTCCTCTCGTCTCCTCCCTCCTTGTCTCCTCCCTCCTTGTCTCCTCTCGTCTCCTCCCTCCTTGTCTCCTCCCTCCTTGTCTCCTCTTGTCTCCTCCCTCCTCGTCTCCTCTCGTCTCCTCCCTCCTCGTCTCCTCTCGTCTCCTCCCTCTCGTCTCCTCTCGTCTCCTCCCTCTCGTCTCCTCTCGTCTCCTCCCTCCTTGTCTCCCCTCGTCTCCTCTCGTCTCCTCCTCTTCTCCTCCCTCCTTGTCTCCTCTCGTCTCCTCCCTCCTTGTCTCCTCCCTCCTTGTCTCCTCTCATCTCCTCCCTCCTTGTCTCCTCTCGTCTCCTCCCTCCTTGTCTCCTCTCGTCTCCTCCCTCCTTGTCTCCTCCCTCCTTGTCTCCTCTTGTCTCCTCCCTCCTCGTCTCCTCTCGTCTCCTCCCTCCTTGTCTCCTCTCGTCTCCTCCCTCTCGTCTCCTCCCTCCTCGTCTCCTCTCGTCTCCTCCCTCCTCGTCTCCTCTCGTCTCCTCCCTCTCGTCTCCTCCCTCTCGTCTCCTCTCGTCTCCTCCCTCCTTGTCTCCCCTCGTCTCCTCCTCGTCTCCTCCCTCCTCGTCTCCTCTCGTCTCCTCCCTCCTCGTCTCCTCTCGTCTCCTCCCTCTCGTCTCCTCCCTCTCGTCTCCTCTCGTCTCCTCCCTCCTTGTCTCCTCTCGTCTCCTCCTCGTCTCCTCCCTCCTTGTCTCCTCTCGTCTCCTCCTCGTCTCCTCCCTCCTTGTCTCCTCTCGTCTCCTCCCTCTCGTCTCCGTGGCGACCCCTCCTCCCCGTCTCCGTTGCCGTGGAGACAGCGGTGTAAGTGTTGCAGCTGATTGCAGCAGTGAGTCTGGTTCAGGAAAGTCTCTGGAGAACAATTAAGACCAGTTCTGAACCGGGACCAGACCCTGACGCAACGGCAGCAGCTCTCGCCGAAAAAATTAATGATAAAACGTATTTTACATCATTTTATTTTGATTGAAGATTCAGGTCGGACAAAATAAAAGACTTTTATTTATTGCTTTTGTCTAAAATGTGATGAAGTCTGTTTTTGAAGAAACTGAACCCTGACGACACTTTAACACCACTGATGGAATTATTATTAAATCATCTTTTATTCTGTTTATAAGACTTTGTCAAATACATCAGCTCCATTATTAATGCTTTCACTGATATTTTATTGATTTATTCTCACACAAAGTGCCCTGTTTCCACATGTTTGAATGTAATATAGAAGATAGTTCAATGAAATATATTTACTTTTGACTTTTCAAAGGTCTGTGATCCGTGAGAGACAGAAAACATGAGAAAATAAGGACTTTTACTGAAGAAAAAGAAAAATGTATTTAAGCCTTGACTATTTTCTTCTTTTTGATTTGTCGTACTTTAATCTCTTCAGAGCCGCTTTAATCCAGACGTAAATGTTGTAGATAAAATCCAGTCACATTTCAGGAACATTGTAAAGTTTACAGACTTTCTCTGACTTTAGTTCAGTGAGGTTAAAGTTCAATGAGGTTAAAGTTCACGTGTCATTTTGTAAAATCCTTTTTGTGAAAATCAAAACTAAATTAATTGCGTCACGCTCAAGTGTAAAAGTGGGATGTGTTACACAGTGAACAGCGACAGTTCAGATATAGTCTCTGTTAATGTCACTTTTAGAACGTTTTGTTCCTTTTGTTGTAATTGTTGTCGTCGTTTTAGTTTCCTGTTTGTGTGTAGTGTCCTACCGGCCTGTTACCGGCCTCTTACCTGTGTCAGGTGAGCTGTGTGGCCGGTCGTCGTGGTAACAGAGGCTGACTGCTCACCTGCAGAAACAGACTGAGCTCTAATTGAATTTCATCCCAAAGGAACAGGTTTCATCATCTGTGTTTTCAGCCTCCACCTGACGACATCATTACAGCAGACTCAGGATCAGCGCAAAGGACACTCAAAAAATACTCACAATTACAAAACAGTTACTCGGGCGATACTCTAGTTACTCGGGCGATACTCTACAGTTACTTGGGCGATACTCTACAGTTACTCGGTGATAAACAGTCAAGTATTGCCCGAAATCCATATTAATATTCATAATCTATAATCTGACATTAGAGCAGACACAGAACAGAGCTCTGTAAATGAACTCTGATGTTTACTGTCCAATAAAAGCTCAATAAAAGAATAAACTCCACAAACTGTTTTGACAGGTTTTTATTAAAGCACCGATCTGCTACAGGTCACATGTTTTTTACAGAACTCACAAAAAGGCAGAATGTTTGTGCAAAAACATCACACGATATAAAACAGGAATAAATATATCACTGACTACATTCAATATAAAACTGCTGCAAATATTGCACAAAATCACTTTAAAAACATTCAAGGTTTGGGTAAAAACACAAACAGCTCATTGTCCAGAAACAGATCAGAATTATATCAGAAATAATATAATGTCAGAGTGAAATAAACTTGAAAAGACTGATTTTAGAAAAAGAACAGAAGAAAAATCAAGAAGAGACCAGCTTTCAAACAAAAACCAAGCTTCTCACAAAAAAACAACTCAGTCTATTTTACACTTAATCAACTGCAACTCTTCAAAAAAAACACCTCGAGTCTTTGATTAGATCAGAGATAAGTCAATAGATACTTTTAAATAAAGCCTGGTTAATGTGGACGGAGCCGGAGCTGCTGGTTTCAGAACTCAACCTGATTCACAAGAAACACTTAAACACAACTTCAAATAAAATCCACAAATCAAACCCGACACAAACAAAACAGAAATATTCCTCTTTTCTAGTTTCTGGAGAATGAGCTGGTTTTGTTTCAGTGAAAATAAGGCAGATCTGAGGTCAGTTTAGAATCAGTGCAGTCACCACGAGGCCTCTTTAGTCCTGATCTAGTCCTGATCCAGTCCTGATCCAGGCCGGGTTCAGTCCAGTCCCAGTCTGGTCCTGACCCGGTCTCTGTTCTCAGGACTGAAGCAGTGACCTATGACCCTCTCCGTTTCCTGGACACGCCTCTTGAACCGGTCTCGGTCTCGAGCGGCCTCCTCCCACGGACCTCGACGAGACGCCTGTCGGGCGAAGGTCCACGAACGCATCACGTGAACCAGCACCTGGTCCGAGAACCGCACCTGGAACCAGAACAGAGACCAGACAAGACCGGGTTAGACCGGGGCTGGTCCAAACAGGATCCATCAGAAGAGACTGAAGAGAGTTCTGCTGCAGCTTCAGTTCAGTCTAAAACCTGAGCCTGAGTCTAGTCTCTGTTCAGTCCTGAATAAACCCGACTGAGTCCGAGCTGAACCCTGAGGTTAAATGAGTCACCGTTGTTGTGTTTATTGTCTCTTAGCAACAGCTGTGTGTCTGTCACCGTGGAAACAGAGTCACGTGACCTCAGTGAGTGCGAGTCAGAGCCGAGTCACGTCTGATCAAAGGTTTCTGTTTGAACTGACCAATCAGAGCTCAGGATCAGGGAGCGTCTGGACCAATCAGAAGCTTCCGTCTGATGTAAGTTCAGTGTGAACAGAGTTAACTGTGGTCTCACTGTTGCTGCTGTTATTCCCTGTTTATTCACATTGTTTAAGATTCTAAAGTTTCCTGAACGTTTTGGACAAAAAGACCAACAAACCTTTAATAAACATTCTGTGTTAAATGTGCTCTTCTCATAAACACATTAACATGTCTTTACTTAAGTACATTTAGGACCACATTGAGTCTGAGTCTGGTTTAACTCTGGATCAGGACAAACTAATGACTCAGCTTCATTTAAATAAAACACTGGTGAACCGACCAATCACAGCACAGACTCAGGGCGGCCATCTTGTCAAGAACTGTGTCCCTTTGTAACTCAACTAGTTCATCTCTTCTATAACAACATTTACAGATATGTCCAGGTCTGTAAAGTAAATAACTCAGAGACGAGTGACAGATCTATTCCTCTGCTTCACAACAACAAACACAAACTAAAGTCTACAGTTATTCCACTCACCTTCTTCTGTGGCCTTCTCTCCTCGTGTTCCTCCTGTTTACGTCCCTCCGCCGACGGAGCGTGTTTCTTCCAGTGGCGGAGGGTCCTGGGTGGGTGTCTGTGGGGCTGGACTCTTCTCGGTTCTAGTCTGGGTTTGGTTCCTCTCGGTCTCGGTTTGAGCCTCAGAGCCTCTCCACAGTCTTCTTTAGAATCCTGTTTTTGTTCCGATGTTCTCTGATTTCCTAAAGCCTTGAAGTTGAGTGGATGGTAGGGGTCTTGTTTGTGGGTCAGAGCCCTCCACAGCTCTTCCTCCTGCTGCTCCTCCTCCTCCTCGGTCGACCTCCTCTCGGTTCTCTCGGTGGCGCTGAAACACAGAGGGTTGTAGGGGTCGTTGTGGTTGTTAAAGAAGTCCCAGAGCTCGTCGTCGTCTCTGTGCTCAGAGCTGTCGGACCCGCTCCAGCTGCTCCAGCTGCTGCTGCTGTCAGAACGATTCACAGTAAAACCTCTTAAGTCCTGTTCTGATCCGGAGTCACTCGAGTCAGAGCCACACTCCCAGAACTTCCCCAGAGTCGCTTTGGCCCGACTCGTGTCCTCAGAAAACTCACTGGAATCATCACTACTTTTGGACTCTGTTTCCCAGAATCCTCTGCTGTCCTCTGGGGTTTCAGCCTCAGTCTGATTCTCTTCTTTTTGACTCAGGCCCATTTCTGCGTCACTTTTATTTCTTTCTAAAACTGCGTTTGTTGAAATGTGGCTGGATTTGGACTCAGTTTCCCATGATGCCTTGCTCTCTTCAGTTGAGATTTGATCCGGAGTCTTTGTCCCATCCTTTCGGCTCCTGCCCGTTCTTTCTTCCGTCAGAAGCTCTTTGTAACCCGGACTACAGCGATGGTCAGACTCGGACTGCGTTTCCCAGAATGCCTTGCTGCTGCTGGTGGTGGAGATGCAGGCGGAGAAGCAGAAGGGGTTGTAGGGGTCGCTGGAGCTGGACAGAGACTCCCACAATGCTCTGCTCTCGTCGCTGTCGAACTCCACTCCGCTGTGCTCTTCCTCGCTGCTCCAGTGGGAGGCGCCGCTGCGGTCCTCGTCCGAACACCGGGGCTCGCCGCTCGACACGAAGATGTTCCAGTCGCCCACCGTCCAACTCGACTGGTGCCTGAGAGGGACAAAAGAGACGGGTTAGCTCCGGACCGGTGCCCGAGAGGGACAAAAGAGACGGGTTAGCTCCGGACCGGTGCCCGAGAGGGACAAAAGAGACGGGTTAGCTCCGGACCGGTGCCCGAGAGGGACAAAAGAGACGGGTTAGCTCCGGACCGGTGCCCGAGAGGGACAAAAGAGACGGGTTAGCTCCGGACCGGTGCCCGAGAGGGACAAAAGAGACGGGTTAGCTCCGGACCGGTGCCCGAGAGGGACAAAAGAGACGGGTTAGCTCCGGACCGGTGCCCGAGAGGGACAAAAGAGACGGGTTAGCTCCGGACCGGTGCCCGAGAGGGACAAAAGAGACGGGTTAGCTCCGGACCGGTGCCCGAGAGGGACAAAAGAGACGGGTTAGCTCCGGACCGGTGCCCGAGAGGGACAAGAGACTCACTTGTGTCCGAGGAAGATGGAGGCGTCGGGGTCGCAGCAGAGCTCGTCGGCCCTCAGAGACGACAGCAGGGCCTCGGCCGCCGGGTTGGGGCCCGTCTCCTCCGAGAACAGGGACGAGAACAGGAACGGGTCTGGGTCTGAGTGAGGACCCGACTCGTCCGTGATCCGCACGTGCACCTCGAACCGGAACATCTGGAAAACTGAGGCAGCATCAGCTGTTAGAGAGAGGGTCTGCATCATATAATCACCAATTATCACAAATTTATCAATATTTAATGGACTTTGATTCAACAGAAACAATGTGAGACTCAGTCCTAAATTTAGTCCTGATTTAGCTGCAGTTTTGACACATTTGTATTTCTAATCTCATTTTTCTTTACTTTTACTGCAGCCCTAAATATTACTGCATGAAGTCAACCCAAACATAATTTGTTGTGAACAGTGAACAGACCAGAGCTGGAGCAGGATAAGGCTTCATTAAAACTGATCTGAGATCAGGTCAGTAATGAACTCTGACCCTGGAGCTGGTCATATCTCACTCTTGTATCTGTTAAAGTTGGATTATCAGTTGTGTTCTGGGAGGGTCCACAGGGATGTGCACCAGGGGCATTAGGGGAATTATGGAAAAAAGTTCTAAAAAATTAAACCCTGAGAATGGCTTATTGGTAAAATGTTGAAAAAAAGAGTTCAAACGTCTAATGATCCAATCGTAGGTTTAGGTTTGGATTAAAGCTCATGGGAGTTTGATTTAAGAGATTTTTTTTACAGTTTTTGTTCGAACTAAAGCTTAAACAGGTAATAATTTCTCTTAATAACTTTTCAACTTTACAACCAAGTTTTAATTATGTTTACTGAAGTGGATCAAAATGAATTGTCTTTTTTTATATTTAAAGTAAAGCTTAAATAATTCTTAGAATAAATCTTTTTCTTTAATCTATGTTTGTGTTTTGTTTGTATTTTGATTAAGAGCCCTTCAGGCTTTTCAGATGACAGAGGTTTTTCTATTTAAAGACGAAGGGCTTATGTCATGTTTTCATTTTAACCTCAGGGATTAAACATTGACATTAGTTTTTATCACCGTGAATCTCGTCCTGAGATCGAGAGGAGAGGCTTTAGAGGAAGTTATGAAACATCCACAAAGAAACTCTGGGGTTGTTTATGTTTGTCTCGGTTTACTTTCATTTTGAGCTGTTAGTTCAGTGTTTGTAGTTCATTAGTTCTGTCACAGGTTTTATACATTCATCTAATGGAATAGTTTGGCCTTGAAAACAAGACAGTAGGTTTAGAACAGCGGAAGTACATGGGAAAATAAAATGGTAAAAGACAACGTTTGGATGTTTCAAGCTCGATTAAACCATTCTGTTTTCTTTAATGAATAGAAATGAACAAACAACTGACACTAAAGCTGCATACTGTTGATTGTTGTTCAGGTTTTGTGACTTTAAATGGTTTAAAAAGGCGTTTAATAGAAAGAATTAAAAGCAATACAACACAATGGATAACAGCGGATTGATGATACTTTGCATGTTATTGATTTACAGTACGTTTAATGAATAGAAATAAACATAAAATAATAATGTTGTATTCCAGCAATTTAAGCAGGTTGTGTGAATTTAATTGGGTTAAGAGAGGGCTTAAAGACATGTTTATGGTTTATTGCGAAGAAACAACGACGCTATACTTTTAAATCTTAAAAATAAAATATCGCGGTTCTAATGTGATTTTTATGTATTCTCCAGAGCTCTTACCTGAGATGAAGGTGTAGTAGATGACCTGCACCAGGAGCCGGACCTGCTCCCACAAGGCCGTCAGCATGTGTCTGGTCCAGGGCAGAACCATCCCTGCGCCGCCGAACCGCTCCAGAGCCTTCTCCGAACCGAGCCTCTCTGTCGTCGCCATGTTGTTCTCGCCTTTTTGTCCGCTTTGTTCAAAATTCCTCACGTATTCTGATATTCCTCAGCAAAATCCAACAGCCTTCTCGTATTTCTCGGAAACAGACAAGCGTTAAGGTGCTGTCGCTTCATTTTCAGACGGATTAGATCCATTTTTAGACTTCTTTTCTCAGAATCTCTCGTGTTTGGTCGCTGGTGTGTCCTCCATGTTTTCTGTTGTCGTAGTGAAGCTGAATGTCAAACGGTTGCAACACTCCACTCTTTAAAACAAACACTGACGTCACGCACGGCTCTGATTGGCTAATGCGGATGTCACTCACTGATTCTCCCGCCCTTTAAGCGTTAAGTCCCGCCCACTGGGTTACGTGCGCGTGACGCACGGAAACCGCCGGTAATTTCCCTCAGTTTCCGGAAAACCCTTTAAAAACAGACTTAACTCCAGCTTTGACAGCGAAATTAACGGACTAAAAAGCGAAATGATCAGGTTTACAATTAGAAATTCCCTTTTCACAAAGATACTCCTTGTTAACTTGTGGAGTAAAATGTGCTTTTCTTATCTGTAAAACTGTGGAGAATGACTCAAAATGGTCAAAGGTCGACATGACATCTTATAAATTCATGAATCAATTAAAATGCAATAAAATACGTTTATATATGTGAAAAGAAAAGAGGCTAAATTAATGTTTTTTTTTTAATTTTGTTTATTTTTCCAGTTAATGGCTACATGGAGGTCTTAAATCGGATTAAATCTGATGGAAATGGAGTAACTATAAAAACCTGAAGCCATCTGAAAGCCTGCCATGGATTCACTCTACACAGTTACAAGTGTAATGTACTAAACAGAAGGTGCACGTGTTTAAAGCGGTTTATTTAGGAGACAATAGTGACTGGGTCAGATTTCACTGTAGTGTTAACCTCAATAAAAGCTTTCCTCTGGAAAAACAGGAAATTCTTGGATTCAGAATTCATTTCCTTTGAGTTTAAAGATGAAGTCAAAGTTAAGACTTTCATTATATTTTATTAACTCTGACTGAAACAGATGTCCATATATTAGATAACTGTTTATTCAGTAAAAGCAGGTCTAATCCAAATCTTTTGCTGAAGTTATCTGCTTCTGAGTTTGGAGAAGCAGACGGGAGCAACGCCACGGAGACTAAGCCATGTTCTGTTGTAAACGTGTCCAGAGAAAATCTCTTATTTCACTTCTCCATCAGGATGAGACTGTATTTACACTGTTCAGAGCAGGTTTAGAGTCAGATGTTATGATCTGCAGTCTCATGTCTTTGAGCAAATTTCGAGTTATTTAAATCCAGATTTTAAAGCAGAGAACAGCTGTAAAACACAGAAGCAGCTGCTGCTCCAGTCTTCAGAAACATTAACTGTATAAACTCAATCAAAACTCCACATTTGGCTCCTGATGAAGACATTCCAGTGTCTGTTACTACACTTTATACAAATGTCAACTCAAAGTACAGAAGCTTTTACTTTCAGCTGAATGGTGCAACTCAGCGTTAACTATTGAGTCACCGTTCTGCCACAGAAACAAAACAGTGACTCTGCAGGTTTTAAAATGAACAAACAGAAGCAGGGCATCCAATTTAACATGTTTTATTAATCCAAAACGAAGAATGTTTA
Organism: Rhyacichthys aspro; assembly: GCA_036850595.1. Taxonomy (NCBI): domain Eukaryota; kingdom Metazoa; phylum Chordata; class Actinopteri; order Gobiiformes; family Rhyacichthyidae; genus Rhyacichthys; species Rhyacichthys aspro. The sequence goes on along the minus strand of JAWCTZ010000324.1, from coordinate 21,358 downwards.
TGCCACCAGAGCAGAGGCTGTGGACGACTCGCTGCGAAGAGAAAAGAAACGGGAGAAAAAAATTAAATATGAAGCAGAATGAGAAATAAAGACAAAATAGTCATTCAAACCAGGTTATTTTACATCATAAGCATTTGTTCAAACAGCTACTTTTGAAAAATTAATGTGTAATATGGTCTGGATACTGGACCATAAAATACGAACAGAACTATGGGGAAAAAGAATAGGAATGTATTTAAGGATTAAGGCAGCACTAGGAATTACAAAAAAGAGGCTTAGTAACTGATCAAAATACAAATACAAAACCATTAAGACAATGTATTTATAGATCACATAAAAGTAATTTAAAACATGGGTTTGGAAAATAGTGACATGTCAAGTTTGGATGAACAAAGGTAAGACCGAGTGTCCCTGGTTAAGGCTGAGTGTGATGTTTGAAGGGGACTGGCAGAGGAGGCACTCTCAGCCGCTCTGCTAATTTACCTCCAGTTTTACTCTGGCACAGTAGAAATATCACTGCTCCCACCGACGGAGCAGGACAATGAACTGTGCTGCGTCGGCCTGAGTCAGCTTTGGGCCCAACAGACTCCTTTTATAAATACTTCACTAAACCTCCTGTTCTTCCCTCTAATATTATTTAGACAGGACTAGTTTCTTTGAGTATTAGAGCTTCACGGACGCTCTAGACTAACTTCCACTCGTCGAAACAGTCTAAACGTCGTCTAAACCAGGTATTTTTTATTTGGATGCACCATCGTTTTATTTAAGACTTTGTCTGAATTAAGACTTTGAGAAAAAGAGTCCATTAGCTGGAAGTCCATAATGTTTTTATGATACTAAGGTACTGTGCAGCCCTAATGACTGTCTTCTCTTGTTTAACTTGACATGAAACTAAAACTGACATGACTTTTAAAGTCCTGTCAGCACAAATTTACTGCATGTCCCTCTGAGAAACTCATTCGTGATCCTCGGCCGTTAAGGGTTAATTATGAGTTTCTCAAAAATATACGAAACTGTCAAAGCTACATTTAGAACGAGCTCTGTTAAATGCACTATTAGTACGTTTGATTTTTTGAGAGAAAGTGAATCTCCAATAAAGGAAAAAGCAGCAAAAAGAGACCCTCCAGAAGTGTGAGGTACGTACTACTTCCAGTTGGGAGCCAGGACTCTCTTGGTCTTGTAGTAACGAGCCAATCTGTGGATCCTGCTCTCGATCAGAATCAGACGGAACTTGGCGTCTTTATCCTGAAACAGAAACGCCGCAAGAGAATTAACAAAAAGCAGGTCTAACAATACAACATCTGCAACATCATCATACAAATCTGAGATCCTCTTCACATAAAACTGCAAGATACTGATCAGGAAACTGCAGATTTTCTGAAAACATCAAATTCCAAAGCTATGTAAGAGCTACAAAATGAATCTAGACACACCTCTGTTCTAGTCTATAACATAAATGTGCACCAGAAACATGTTTTATTTGATTGGGACAGTGCATATTAATGAACATACAATGCATATTATCGTAAATACATGGATTTAGCACAATGCTACTTACTATCCATAGTCCCAAAAAGAGAAAAAGCAAAGAAACAAACATGATACCAATACTTCATTACAGTTTTTCTGCCTCGAGGCATTGATTATGTAATAGATGGTGCCACCTGCTGGAGACTCACCTTCTGCTACAACATTTGTGCAAATCCAGACAGAATTATACTGAGAATTAATGTTTTGTGTCAATGTACATTTGGTTTAAAATCCATCAAGGGACTTCAGAGCCAAGTCTTGTTTTGTTATTGTTCGAGGTGGTATATGTGTGTTTTCTTGTGTACAGGGGGTTCACTCTGGCCCTTTACCTTCCTGTTCCTCTCCAGATGCCTGTATTTAGGGTTTTTTTGGCTGTTATTTTGTCTCTCACCTTCCTGTTCCTCTCCAGATGCTTGCGGACGGCCACAGCCTTCTTGATCAGGTGGTACAGATCCTCAGGCAGATCCGGGGCCAGACCTTTGGACTTCAGGATTCTCAAGATTTTGTTTCCGGTGACGAAACGGACCTGGGCCACGCCGTGAGAGTCCCTCAGGATCACACCTGGAGCAGACCCAGAACAACCATTTTAACTACTTAAAAATCTACATTTGAAGGGTTCAGGAAAATATAATACTCTACTAAAAACTAAATCTAAACAGCGTTGTAAATGCAGGAATTGAATACATGGGACTAAGATGTTTTAAGAGGCCAGACTCACCGATCTGAGAGGGGGTCAGACCCTTCTTGGCGAGTTTAAAGATCTGCTCTTTCACATCGTCAGACGTCAGCTTCAGCCACTGAAACAGAAACATCAGCAGGATTTTAGTGCTGCCAGAGACTGAACCAACTCTGAAGGTGGGTCATGTGACAAAAACTAGGGTCTTTAGTTAAATGCTATATATTAAAACACATGTTGGATGAGTGCCTGATTCCTGCAGATACTTAAAGCAACTGGATCAGTGCATCTCCATTTAACATGCAGCTGTTGACAAAACAGCTCCAGTGCAGCAGACGTCTTTGTACAACTGTCTTATATATTAGATATTGAGATATTATGTAGAATGTGGTACTCACGGTGGGGACACTGCGTCTGTACGGCAGAGCTGACTGGGACAAGCCCTTTCTGTGGAAATTTAAACAAAAAAAACACCTCAGAAACAAGAAAAAGTCAGACTAAACTGTGCTGAACCAAAGCCTGGATACAACCAAAGATACTGTAATAAAAAGATGAAGCCAGATAAACCTGAACCAGAGAACTGACACAGAAAACATTCAGTTGTGATGAAAGACAAATCTTTTTAGGAAAAAAAGTCATGGGTTTTCAAAAGCAATGCAAATGTCTGTTTATTATGAGACACCCACGACACAAAAGAATAAAGGGAAGACAACTGAATAATTCTGTGCGTTAGTAAGTTAAGTTGTGAAAATATACGTCAAAAATACGTGTGAAAGTTGGATATTTGACATTTAGACACATGCAACTAAAATGGTTTAAAAAGTTCAGAATGAGCTGACAACTGGAAATTTGACTAAGAGCCATAATGAGCTTTAAAACTAAACAGTAAAATGATCAAATAGGTCTGGTTATAGTTAAATCAGACAAATAAACGGAACTATTTCATGTAAAAGCTCATCATAAAAGTTGTATGAAAAACACTGGCTGATTAACGCTAACGCTGGCTCCACTCAGTGTTGGACATCTACGCTCCAAAATCATGGAAGGACCCCTCTTTTAATGTTTTTATGCCCTAGTCAATATCAATGAATTGAATTAACCCCTGTATGGTGAATGTTAAGCGCAGGAATTTCAGTTTTATTGATAAGATGTCGCTCTGAAATGAAGCTAAACGCGGCTTGCTAAAGAACGCAGCCTTTAGCTCCATGCGATGCCGCATTTATTTAAGCTCTTTCCTCGCGGTGGGATTGAATACTTGTTCACATTTTGGCCCGTTTGGATGTATAACATGTTCCTAAACCTCAATCCAACCTGACGACGCAGTTAATTTGGTGAAAAGTTGTGTTTTTTGGGCAAATTCGGCGCTTACCCGGGAGCGTGCATGCGACCCATGATGGCGGCGGAGGAAGAGAGAGAGGCCCACGCGCCACCTAAAGGCCTTCTGCGCCTGCGCCGGAAGTGACGCAGGACGCACGCTCATCTGGTCCTGTACCAGTAAGATTACAAAATACAAAGATTTTTAAAGGAACAAATATAACTCTTAGAGTTGATCTTTTTTTTTTATAACCTGTTCGAAGTGTAGTGTATAAAATATCATGTAAATAAACTAAAACGTGCATATGGATATGGACATAGTAGTGGAAGTAGCCTTTTCAACCTTAAATTATTATAAAATTAAATCTATGAATGAATGAACCAATGGAAAATCTCAATAAAATGACTTAATAATATTAAAAAACCCCAGATGTTTTCTAAAGACTCATGTTGCATGTTGTACACAGTCTGTTATTCTGCTGTGCACCACTAGATGGAGTAATGAGGGCGTAAATCTTAAACGAATATTATTTTTAGAGTTACAGTGGTGTAAGTAAAATAAACACTTGGAGGTGAATGGCTTTATCAGTTTTGTCCAATCAGAGCAGCTCCATGTTGTACGTCTTCAAACATAGACATAGATAGAACATTGAATAGAACTGAGAGCTGTCAGAGCGGCTCCGGACACAGTTAGTACTTTAAATACAGAATACTTCTGGTGCAGTTCAACGTGGATTTTCGTGAGTGTGTGAGGACACAGATCATGTGAGAATCCAGCTGCAGCTCAAGCCTTTTTCTTGAGTAAATATTTTCACAGTTTTCTTTGTTTTGAGCGTTTCCGAACACGTCCTGTTTGTTCTGAAGGTGTGTGACGAAGAGGAGGAGGAAGAGCAGGGTCCTGTTTGTTCTGAAGATACACAAACCACCTGACGCCAGATCCTGGTCTAGACCTGGCTCAGACCCGGTCCAGACCTGGCTCAGACCCGGTCCAGACCTGGCTCAGACCCGGTCCAGACCTGGCTCAGACCCGGTCCAGACCTGGCTCAGACCCGGTTTAGACCTGGCTCAGACCCGGTCCAGACCTGGCTCAGACCCGGTCTAGACCTGGCTCAGACCCGGTCCAGACCTGGCTCAGACCCGGTCCAGACCTGGCTCAGACCTGGTTTAGACCTGGTTTAGCTCCATTCAATAAACCAGTTCTAAGGAGGCAGAGTTAGTCCAGTTCTAGACCAGTTCTAGACCAGGTCCAGACCAGTTCTAGACCAGTTCTAGACCAGGTCCAGACTCAGGTCAGTGCTTGAAGGAGGCAGTTGTGTTATAAATGTGTGACAGTAATGACTGTGTTTTCTTTGACACATTCCTCTGAGTCTGACGCTCTTCTGGAAACACTGATGATTACAGAGACCTGCCTGGACCTGAACGCACCACTGACATCAACAAGAACGTCTTAGTCCTGGTTTAGTCCTGGTTTAGACCTGGTTTAGACCTGGTTTGGACCTGGTTCAGTCCTGGTTCAGACCTGGTTTAGACCTGGTTCAGACCTGGTTTAGTCCTGGTTTAGACCTGATTCAGTCCTGGTTTAGTCCTGGATTAGTCCTGATTAGACCTGGTTTAGACCTGGTTTAGTCCTGGTTCAGACCTGGTTCAGACCTGGTTTAGTCCTGGTTCAGTCCTGGTTTAGTCCTGGGTTAGTACTGGTTTAGTCCTGGTTTAGACCTGGTTCAGTCCTGGTTCAGACCTGGTTAGACCTGGTTTAGTCCTCATTAGACCTGGTTTAGTCCTGGTTCAGTCCTGGTTTAGTCCTGGTTCAGTCCTGGTTTAGTCCTGGTTTAGACCTGGTTCAGTCCTGGTTTAGACCTGGTTCAGTCCTGGTTCAGACCTGGTTCAGTCCTGGTTTAGACCTGGTTCAGACCTGGTTTAGTCCTGATTAGACCTGGTTCAGACCTGGTTTAGTCCTGGTTTAGACCTGATTCAGTCCTGGTTTAGTCCTGGATTAGTCCTGATTAGACCTGATTCAGTCCTGGTTTAGTCCTGATTAGACCTGGTTTAGTCCTGGTTCAGTCCTGGTTTAGTCCTGGTTTAGACCTGGTTCAGTCCTGGTTCAGACCTGGTTAGACCTGGTTTAGACCTGGTTTAGACCTGGTTTAGACCTGGTTCAGACCTGGTTCAGACCTGGTCTAGACACCTGTCCTAGTCCCTCCTCTCTCTTCTGTTTCCTCCGCTGCTCGTGAACGCGCCTCGGTGCTCGCTCCCGCAGGTCTCAGTCTGGATCATGGCGGACTCTCTGCCCGAGCGCTGGTCTTACGGGGTGCGCGCGGACGGACGGGTCTTCTTCATCAGGTGAGTCCCGCTGAGTCCCTGGGCCCCCGGTCACCGTGCGCGCCCCCGTGCCCCGTGCGCGGCCCCGCGGCTCCGGTGTAACAGGTGTGTGTTGTTGTTTTCGCAGTGATCAGAGCCGGACCACCACCTGGCTCCACCCGCGCTCTGGCCTCCCGGTCAACTCTGGACACATGATCCGCTCAGGTGAGCCCTCAGAGCGGCCACTCTCACGGCGCTGCCCGGTGTCTCCGGAGCTTCCTCTGGAGCTTCCTCTGAAAGGAAACATATGGGTTACTCTACTACAGTCTGAAGCTCTAAAGAGGGATTAACTACCTGCTACTGCCTCAGCTGTTTCCTCTCCTCCTTCCTAACCTACTTCCTTCTTTCCTCCTTTTATCCTTCCTTTTAGCCATCCTTTCCTTTCTTGTTTCTTTCTGTCAGAACTATTCTAAAAACTACAGCTGCACTTTCTGTGCTGCTATTGCCTGCTTCCTACTTCCTATGTCTTTCCCTCCTTCTCTACTTCCCTCATTCCTTAGCCTCCTTCATCCTTTCCTGGTTTTATTCTCTTTAGTAAAAGTATAGACAGTGAAATACTCTTCTGCACTTTATTGTCTTCCTAATTTAATAACCTACCTGCTACTACCTCATCTGTTTCCTAACATGCTTCCTTCCTGTCTCCGTTTCTTCCTAAGCCTCCTTGATCTTTTTCTAGTTTGCATGTTTCTATTAACTCTAAATGACACACATAGTTATTACTGCTTTATTACTCTCTGAAGTGCGTTGATAATGATCCAAAGGGACCTGTTTTACCGCTGTGCACCACTAGAGGGAGTAGAACACACTCAAGTGGAACATAGGCGAACGATAGTGTTGCTGTGGGGCTTTCTGACACAAACTGTGCATTTGCTTCATACGTGAGTCTCGTGTTGCCTTCACTGACTCCAGACTGACTGTGTTTGTGGTTCTGGTTCCAGACCTGCCTCGAGGCTGGGAGGAGGGCTTCAGCAGCGAAGGAGCCAGCTACTTCATCGAGTGAGTCCTGACTCTGTTACTTTACACCTGCACTACACCTGAATCACACCTGAGTCACACCTGGGCAGGTGACTACACTCAGGTGATATCAGTTTGACCTTCAGCTGACTGCTTTGGCTTTGATTCACTGCTGTTTGAAGGGTTTAAATGGATTTGAACTGGTTTTGGATGGATTTGAGCTGGTTTTGGATGGATTTGCACAGGTTTTACTTGGATCTGAACAGCTTTTATTTGGTTTTGAATAGTTTTTAGTTGGGTTTCAACAGGTTTTATTTGGATTTGGACAAGCTCTATCTGTTTTTCCCCATGTTTGAGTTGAGTATGAGCAGTGTTCGTCCTCTAAACGCCGTGTGTTGCTTCGGTGGTGAGTCATGTCGCTGAAGGATCCAAGGCAGTGATTAAACACAAGTGAAACCGTTCATTAAACCGTCTCTGATCAAACACGTCGTTCTCTGAAACCACAGCAGCAGCAGCCGTCAGAGAAACAGAGAATCAAAAAACAGAAAAATAAACCCAAGTAAAAACAAATAAACACGCCTCAGACTCAGAATAATAGTAATTGTGATTTGAACAGGTTTTAGATGGATTTGGCAGGTTTCCTGTGCTCTGATTGGCTGTAGCTGTGTGTCCTGCGCTCTGATTGGCTGTAGCTGTGTGTCCTGCGCTCTGATTGGCTGTAGGTGTGTGTCCTGCGCTCTGATTGGCTGTAGCTGTGTGTCCTGCGCTCTGATTGGCTGTAGGTGTGTGTCCTGCGCTCTGATTGGCTGTAGCTGTGTGTCCTGCGCTCTGATTGGCTGTAGGTGTGTGTCCTGCGCTCTGATTGGCTGTAGCTGTGTGTCCTGCGCTCTGATTGGCTGTAGCTGTGTGTCCTGCGCTCTGATTGGCTGTAGCTGTGTGTCCTGCGCTCTGATTGGCTGTAGGTGTGTGTCCTGCGCTCTGATTGGCTGTAGCTGTGTGTCCTGCGCTCTGATTGGCTGTAGCTGTGTGTCCTGCGCTCTGATTGGCTGTAGCTGTGTGTCCTGTGAAGCAGCAGCAGAGGAATGTGCTCATATCTGAGTCGGGGGTTTTTTTCTGGGTTTTTCTGCAGCTGTGTTTGTTCAGCTTCAGTCGAGTCTGAAGGAAACACAGGTGTCTCTCAGAGTTCGTCTGATTCCAGCGAGAGTTGTTTATGAGACACTTCTCGATAAAAGAACGAGAAACTTTAGTTTCAAACAGGTTTCAAGGAAAATAAAAGAGAAAGAGTTCTCATTAGGACCGACACACACACCGACTCTGGACCGGGTCTAGTCCCGACTCTGGACCGGGTCTAGTCCCGGGACCTGGACCGGGTCTAGTCCAGACCACGATCGACCCGCTCAGTGTCGTCTTCACTTTTTAATCTCAGTCTTGGTCAAAGATGGACATGTCTCAACTTTCTTTTATTTCTTTAGTTCTTCTGCTTCGTCCCGGTCCCATCCCGGTCCTGTCCCTCGTCCCGGTCCAGAGTGTGTCCCGTCCCTGTCCAGGTCCCTGTCCTGGTCCTGGTCCCGGTCCCGTCCCTGTCCCGTCCCTGTCCCGTCCCTGTCCCGGTCCTGTCCCGGTCCTGTTTAATGTTTTATTTTTGTTTTCTCCAAAAAAAGAGGCTGTTTACACAAAAACTCATTTTGTCCTAAAAGCAAAGTGTTGTGTTCGTTTAAGAACGGCTCCGTCAGAGTTTTGACGAAACAGAGCTGTTTACATAAAAAGATGAGGCTCGATCCCAAAGCGGTTTCTCTGGAGTTAAACGTTTAAAATGATTTAAAACATTTCTGTTTCATCAAATAAATCCATAAATGTGAGAGCAGCAGGACAGACCAGGACAGAGTTCACACAAACGGTCACGAGTCTGTTTTCAGTCTTTTATGAAACATCGCTGTTATTTTTAGATTCACTCTGTTTTTACAAAGATCTTCATTTCTCTGTGACTCACTCTTTTATTTCTGATAAAACGACTGGTTTCAAGGTTTGTGTCGTCAGTGGATTTAAAAGAAGAAGAAGAAGAAGAAGAAGAAGAACCATGAACGAGAAGAAAAGACCTGATGTGATTTTATAAAAGTGACAAAGGCATAAATAAATATATTGTCGTCAGTGAAGACTCTTTAGACCCGAGACCGGACTCTGGACCCGAGACCTGACCCGAGACCGGACTCCGGACCCGAGACCTGACCCGAGACCGGACTCTGGACCCGAGACCTGACCCGAGACCGGACTCTGGACCCGAGACCCGACTTTGGACCCGAGACCTGACCCGAGACCGGACTCTGGACCCGAGACCCGACTTTGGACCCGAGACCTGACCCGAGACCGGACTCTGGACCCGAGACCGGACTCCGGACCCGAGACCTGACCCGAGACCGGACTCTGGACCCGAGACCTGACCCGAGACCGGACTCCGGACCCGAGACCGGACTCTGGACCAGAGACCGGACTCCGGACCCGAGACCTGACCCGAGACCGGACTCCGGACCAGAGACCGGACTCTGGACCCGAGACCTGACCCGAGACCGGACTCCGGACCCGAGACCGGACTCCGGACCCGAGACCGGACTCTGGACCCGAGACCTGACTCTGGACCCGAGAACTGACCCGAGACCGGACCCCGGACTCCTCTCTCTCAGTTTAGCAACAGCTTTTATTGGAAACTGACTCTAGACCCGGATCTAGACCTGGATCTAGACCTGGATCTAGACCTGGATCTAGATCTAGACCTGGATCTAAAATCCCAGAGACAGTTTCTCTGATGTTTTTCTCTGAAGCTGGAGCCTGTGGAGTCTGGTCCAGATCCGGGTCCGGTCCAGATCCGAGTCCAGTCCAGATCTGAGTCTAGATCCGAGTCCGGTCCAGATCCGGGTCCGGTCCAGATCCGAGTCCAGTCCAGAGCAGAGTCCAGTCCAGATCCAAATCCAGTCCAGAGTAGAGTCCAGTCCAGATCCGAGTCCAGTCCAGAGCAGAGTCCAGTCCAGATCCAAATCCAGTCCAGAGCCGAGTCCGGTCTCTGTGTGAGTCTCAGATAAAAGCCTGGTCTCGTTAAAGGTCTGCCTCCCTCTGGTTTTCCTCTGGTTCCTGTTTACCTGAGTCTCCGTCGCCGTGGCAACAGCAGCCCACACCTGAGCCTCTGTCTGCGTCTGCTTCTGCTGCAAATCCATCTGAGATTCACAGAAACATGAGAGCAGGGTTTTATTTATTATCTGAGAAAATTCAGATCATTTTATTTTCATTTTATTATTACATAAAAGAGAAATGTGTCTGATCTGATTGATTTTGGAGAAATTGAACCTAGAAAGGAGAAGAAAAGACATTAAAAACCCATTCTCCAAATAAAAAAAACACAATAGTCTTGGTAAAGAGTTTTGATCGTCCTGTCGTCGAGCAGAAACAAAGAGGGTAAACTTTAAATCTGTGTTAATCCTACGAGTGGAAAGAGCTCCGAGAATGTGACGCCTCCAAAGATCAGAGCAGGACCAGGCTTCTCTGCAGCTGTGTCTGTTCTTTCTGGAATAATAATAATTCCAGTTGTTCCAGTTGTGAGTGTTCTGGTTAAAGCCTGGGTCCATCTGTGTTCGTCTGAGACCGAGGCTCGACACAAAGACGGCTTTTTACACAAACAACAACAGTCTGTAGAAAGAGAGGCTGGTGGGAGACTCATGTCACCGCCTCGTCTCGGCATCACATTCTGCTCTGATTCTACTGGAATGACTTCAAATACAGCTGTTTTATTCACTCTCAGAAGGGTTCGGACCAGGTTCCATTCTGTTTTTGAGAGAAAAGTCTGTTATTGTAAAGGATTTGATGAATATTTCTCATTCTTTGCTGAAAACGAAAGCTTAACCAGGAAAGAGTAAATGCAAAAATACAAAGTTAGAGCCTCATTTTTTTGGATGTACTTTGGTTTTGTGGATTGGAAATGTTTTAAATCCTCGTCTTGTTCCTTTTTCAAAGCATTTCCTTGAGTTTTGAAGAAGAGCTCACTCTAACAGACTCTGAATCTGCAGTTTTCTTCTTTTCTCAGACTTTGGCTCAACTTTGAGAGAATTTTGGTTCAGAGAGAAGAAAAAAGAACCATTTATTCAAAGACGAGGCCTGGCTCTGATCAGCGTAGTTTGTTAAAGTCAGGGTTTTGATTTTGGAGCTGTTTTTAGTCCATTTTTGATCCGGTTCTGGTCCGGTTCTGGTCCGGTTCTGGTCCGGTTCTGTGACGATGGGGACCTGCTGCAGCCGAGGTTCTTCTGTCGACGAAGGACACGAGCTGGTTTTCGTTAAACAACACTGTGTTTGGCCCAAAACCCGAGTCCTGACCCGAATAAACCAGGACCAGCTCTTGACGTGGGACCTGGCCAGCGCCCGGTAAGACTCTGACTGGGTTTTCTGTTTTTGTAAAAGTGTTAGAGCCTCAGTCTGGATCAGAACCAGGACTTTTCTGGTTTGTGTTGGAAAGCCTCTGTTAGTTTGAGGCTTGTTTTTCATGTTTTTATTTTGAAAGTAAAAAGCAGCATTTAGCTTAATTTTTTCTGGTCTTTTTTTGGAACTTTTCACTTCTTTTTCCACATTATTTTTATATTTTGACAATTTTATTATACAGTTGTAAAATTGTCTCTGGACTTGTTTTGTTTACTTAACTCCAGGCGCTCTTCAGTTTGTTTTGTGTTTCTTCTGGTGTTGTGTTTGAGCAGCGCCCCCTGGTGGTGACGTGGGAAATGTTCTGGTTCCTTTTGTCTCTGGATTATTAGATGTAAAACCTGCAGGAGTCTGAGAGACTTTAGAGATGGGACAGTGATGTAAGAGAAACAAACTGAATGAACCTGAATAAAGGCTGGACCTGATAAAAGCAGGTCTGTTTTTCTCAGACTGACTGAAACAAACCCGAACGACACAGGTTCAACTCCCGGCTCAAGATGGTCTGAGTCTGCTCTGCTCAGGACAGATTCACTTGGATTTGTGCTAGTGTGGTCTGTCCCATTGACCTCCATTAGACCGGCGCCCCGGGACAGGAAGTGCACTGTTTATATCTGAATTAAACCTAAATAAAGTATTCATTCATTCATTTTCTACCTCTTAGTCCCGTTGGGTCCCGGGGCTGGAGACTATCCCAGCAGCTTTAGGCCTGAGGGGTTCACTCTGGACAGTTAGTCGCAGGTTTAACACTTAGAGACATTGACAGACACTCTCTCATTCACTCACTGGGGATACTGCAGAGTTTCCAATTGACCAAAAATCAACCAGTCATAGCTGAGTATGTTATAAAACAGTCTGGATGAAAAAATATACTTCTGCCTTTATCAGGACAAAGCACAAAGCATGAAAAGAGCGCCCCCTATTGGAAAAATAAAGGATCCTTAATAAAAAGTTTGTTTCTGAATCTGTTTTAGTTCATGTGGCGTCAGGTTTTCAAAGGATTCATCAGTTTTAGGCTCAGTTTGAACCTTCTTGATTTTGTCAAAATGAACAAAAGACCCTCAAAGAGAACGTTTGTCTGAAACATGAACGGACCTAGACCAAAAACAATCAAACCTAAACCTCTGTCTGACACCGAGGCCTCAAAAAGTGTTTAAATGCTTTCGTAAATAAAGAACTAGTTAAAAACTAAATAAGTGTTGAGCTGCTGTCTTCAGATCAGTGTCAGATCAACAGCACAGCGCCCCCTACAGTCTGCATCTCTGGCTGAAACTGATTTATGTCAAACAGTGGAATTCACAAACATAAAAACAAAAGGAAAGATCCAAATGTGTGTCTCTATGTCGTCTGATTGGTCTGAGTCTGATCGAGAGGCGGGACCTGCTCCATCTTTATCTCTCTGTGTTTCTGCTGTTTCTGTTTCTGTTTCTGTTCGCGTCGAGCTCAAACCGAGAGGAACCTGCCTCAGAGACAGACCTCAGCCTCGTTCTGCCGCACACGATGGATCTGGGTCTGGATCTGGGTCTGGATCTGGACCTGAGCAGGATTTAAACAGGGTTTGAGCTGGTTTTTGGAGGTTTAAAAAGGAAGGAGTCAGAGGGAAACAGGTGAAAACAGCAGCGAGAGGCTCAGGAGGCGTTCGAGGACGACAGGAGAACAGAGCTTCAGGCAAAACTATGAAAAATAGAGGATTTAAACTGGAATTTGGAGCAAAATTCAAAACCAGGACTGAACCAGGACTAAACCAGAACTAAACCAGGTCTAAACCAGGTCTAAACCAGGACTAAACCAGAACTAAACCAGGACTAAACCAGGTCTAAACCAGGACTAAACCAGGTCTAAACCAGGACTTATACTGTGCTATTTTCTGTTTGAATGACTCCTTTTTTCTTGGATTTTTCTGTTTTAAACTGGTTTAGTTTTAAAGTGTTGCTGGAAAACCTTTCAGAGACAACTTTGAACAAAAGTCCTTGGTTTTTTCTCCAAAATAATTGGTTTATCACTGAACAGAAGAACTGGGACTGGTTCAGGACTGGTCTGGTCTAAACCAGGACTAAACAAGGACTATACCAGGACTAAACCAGGACTAAACCAGGACTATACCAGGACTAAACCAGGTCTAAACCAGGTCTGAACCAGGACTAAACCGGGACTATACCATGACTAAACCAGGACTAAACCAGGACTAAACCAGGACTAAACCAGGTCTAAACCAGGACTAAACCAGGACTAAACCAGGACTAAACCAGGACTAAACCAGGTCTAAACCAGGACTAAACCAGGACTAAACCAGGACTAGTGACGGTGACTATGACGTGTTCAAAGTCCGGCCTTGAGGCGTTTTTTCTCGACTCTGATCCAGGTGTTTGGGTCATCTGACTCACCTGTTGTTGCCGTGGAGACACAGGTGTGAGGGTTGTCGTGGAGACACAGGTGTGAGGGTTGTCGTGGAGACACAGGTGTGAGGGTTGCCGTGGAGACACAGGTGTGAGGGTTGCCGTGGAGACACAGGTGTGAGGGTTGCCGTGGAGACACAGGTGTGAGGGTTGCCGTGGAGACACAGGTGTGAGGGTCAGACACAGACTGAACGGAGATAAATGAGTGAAAATGTGGAGCGAGACGAGCCACTGTGGTCACTTTCCTCTGAACGGACTGTTCTACAGCGCCCCCTGCAGGTAACAGCTCAGCTTCATCACCTGTTATCATCACCTGTTATTATCACCTGTTATTAACACCTGTTATTATCACCTGCTATTAACACCTGTTATCATCACCTGTTATTATCACCTGCTATTATCACCTGTTATTATCACCTGTTATTAACACCTGTTATCATCACCTGTTATTATCACCTGCTATTATCACCTGTTATTATCACCTGCTATTATCACCTGCTATTAACACCTGTTATTATCACCTGCTATTAACACCTGTTATTATCACCTGTTATTATCACCTGCTATTATCACCTGCTATTATCACCTGCTATTAACACCTGTTATTATCACCTGCTATTAACACCTGTTATTATCACCTGTTATCATCACCTGTTATCATCACCTGTTATTATCACCTGCTATTATCACCTGCTATTAACACCTGTTATTATCACCTGCTATTAACACCTGTTATTATCACCTGTTATTAACACCTGTTACTATCACCTGTTACTATCACCTGCTATTAACACCTGTTATTAACACCTGCTATTAACACCTGTTATTATCACCTGTTATCATCACCTGTTATTACCACCTATTATTATCGACTGTTATTATCACCTGTTATTACTACCTGTTATTAACACCTGTTACTATCACCTGTTATTACCACCTGTTACTATCACCTGTTATTATCACCTGCTATTAACACCTGTTACTATCACCTGTTATCATCACCTGTTATTACCACCTATTATTATCGACTGTTATTATCACCTGTTATTACTACCTGTTATTAACACCTGTTACTATCACCTGTTATTAACACCTGTTACTATCACCTGTTATTATCACCTGCTATTAACACCTGTTACTATCACCTGTTATCATCACCTGTTATTACCACCTATTATTATCGACTGTTATTATCACCTGCTATTAACACCTGTTATTATCACCTGTAATTATGACTTGTTATTAACACCTGTTATTATCACCTGTTATTTACTCCTGTTATTAACACCTGTTACTATCACCTGTTAGTACCACCTGTTATTAACACCTGTTACTATCACCTGTTAGTACCACCTGTTATTACCACCTGTTATCATCACCTGTTATTACCACCTGTTACTATCATCTGTTATTATCACCTGTTATTTACTCCTGTTATTATCCCCTGTTATTACCACCTGTTATCATCACCTGTTATTATCACCTGTTATTATCCCCTGTTATTACCACCTGTTATCATCACCTGTTATTACCACCTGTTATCATCACCTGTTATTACCACCTGTTATTACCACTTGTTACTATCACCTGTTATTTACTCCTGTTATTACCACCTGTTATTACCACCTGTTATTACCACCTGGTCTCAGGTGTATCTATGAGACTTTGATGTGACTGTAACCTGAGGTGTGTCTGAATCTCTGTTGCTCTTACTGCTGTGGTTTTAAACTGTTCTGTTCCGGGTTCAGAGGCAGATGAGAAGGTCGTGGGTTCGATTCCCACTGACGAGGGTCGTTCTGTGATTGATTTTAGTCTGAAATCTCCCGTTGGTGTCGTAGTGTGGTCTGAAGTGTTACTGATCTACATCACTCTGTAACGGATCCATCGGAGAATCCACTGATTTAACCGATTATTTCCATGAAAATCAAATGGTTTTTACCTTAAAACAATCTAAACCAGGTCTAACCAGGTCTAACCAGGTCTAAACCAGGTCTAACCAGGTCTAAACCAGGTCTAAACCAGGTCTAAACCAGGTCTAACCAGGTCTAACCAGGTCTAAACCAGGTCTAACCAGGTCTAAACCAGGACTAAACCAGGTCTAAACAGGACTAAACCAGGACTAAACCAGGACTAAACAGGACTAAACCAGGACTAAACCAGGTCTAAACAGGACTAAACCAGGACTAAACCAGGACTAAACAGGACTAAACCAGGTCTAGACCAGGACTAAACCAGGACTAAACCAGGACTAAACCAGGTCTAACCAGGACTAAACCAGGACTAAATCAGGTCTAAACCAGGTCTAACCAGGACTAAACCAGGTCTAACCAGGTCTAACCAGGACTAAACCAGGTCTAACCAGGACTAAACCAGGACTAAACCAGGTCTAACCAGGACTAAACCAGGTCTAACCAGGACTAAACCAGGACTAAATCAGGTCTAAACCAGGTCTAACCAGGACTAAACCAGGTCTAACCAGGACTAAACCAGGTCTAAACCAGGTCTAACCAGGACTAAACCAGGTCTAACCAGGTCTAACCAGGACTAAACCAGGTCTAACCAGGACTAAACCAGGTCTAAACCAGGTCTAACCAGGACTAAACCAGGTCTAACCAGGACTAAACCAGGACTAAACCAGGTCTAACCAGGACTAAACCAGGTCTAACCAGGACTAAACCAGGTCTAAACCAGGTCTAACCAGGACTAAACCAGGTCTAACCAGGTCTAAACCAGGTCTAACCAGGACTAAACCAGGTCTAACCAGGACTAACCAGGACTAAACCAGGTCTAAACCAGGTCTAAACCAGGTCTAAACCAGGTCTAACCAGGACTAACAGTAGTGTATTATCAGTTTGATATAAATGCAGTAGAACAGTGTGTTTTCCTCCCACTCACTCTTCACTCTTCACTCGTCTCAGTCTCTTTCTGTTTCTGCTGCATCTGGCTCTGACTCACTGTGACTCACTCAGGTCTCTCTGGGTCTGGACCTGGTCTGGACCTGGTCTGGGACTGGTCTGGGACTGGTTTTAGCAGGGTTAGCTCAGAGGTTTGTTCTGAGTCACGATCAAACAGGAAAGTCTGCTCTGATTCTGCTTTTATCGTCTTTTATGCTGTTTTGTATTTTTATTTCTCACTTTGTTTGGATCGTTTTTGCCTCAGGTTTTTAGATTCCACAAGAAGCAGCTGAGGACTCATGAATATGTGATGAATATGGATTAATTCCTTCAGCAGCTGCAGCTCTGAGACAAAACACAGGGTCAAATGGTAAAACTGCAGCTGTTTTCACCATAAACAGCAGAACTTTATAAAAGTCTGAACAGAGTGTAATGTTTTATTAAATCTGTAACGTTCCAGGTACAAAGCCTCCCAGACTTTAGTTCTGCTTTTATTCAATCGTTCACAGACTCCAGACTCAAAATAAAAGCAGCAAAAATCTCTGACTTTATAATTCCAGTGAAGCTCTTATCGTTAGCCTTTCTGATGCTATCATGCTAACGCTAAATGCAACACATAATGCTAAAGCTAAATGATACAGTGGATCCCTGTTGCGTCTCTGTTTAATTCAAGCTTTGGGGCTGAACAAATTTAGCCCCAACAGTCGGTAATACAAGGGGGCGGGCCTTCACAGCTGTCAATCACCGAATGAGGAAGATGATTGGTCCTGAGGTCACATTGTGCTCGGGCTGTAAAAAACGAAACCCCTTTTTGCTTTTTATTATTGTATTAGTGCCATTAAAACTATCAACACTTGTCCTCAAGATAAAGAAACATTTAACATTTTAACAACACATTATTGATTAATTATTGAGTTTCCCGGTTTTGATCAGGTTTTTCAGTCTCATGTTTGTGTTTTTGTAAACCTCATAAACCGAGTCAGTCCAGTCCTGGTTCTGTAGAACTCGGAGTAAACCCTGATCCTGTTTGGTCCAGTCCTGTTCCTGCAGCTGAACTGAGCATGTGCAGAACTTAAACTTATATAAATGACCTCTGACACTGTTAACGATCTTCTCAGGTGAGTCGAAGCCCCGCCCATCAGCTCTAAGCCCCGCCCCTCTGCTCTGACACTGTTAACGATCCTCTCAGGTGAAATTTTAGAAAAGAAAACTGTAAAAGACCACATGGTTTTATTTAAACAGACTGTAGCTGACATTTTTTCTTCTCGTTGTGAAAATGGTTTAAACCCAAATAGTTCATTTGTGTAAAAACAGTCTTTCTGATCCATCTACTGTTTATTCTAAGGGATTGTAATAGATGAGAACCTCTATTCAGGAACAGAAAACCTTGGACAATCACATGCTCCAAAAAGGAGCGCTCCCATTGGTCGACTCTTGTCACATGACGTTCCAGGAAGTTTAATAGCTGCAGATAAAGTGTATTTTCAGCTGAATATGTCTTTTAACAGAGAAACAGCTGAAAAAAGAAAAGCATCAACAGAGAAAAGGGAGACAACGTGTTTTATTTTTTAATAAAAGAGAAGCAGAAGAGGTTCTGATTTTGGAGGAGAGTCTGAGACAGAGACAAGAAAAGAACATCAGGAGGAGCTTTAAATGTTGGAGGTATTTGTTAGAGCTGAGTTTGTGAGCAGTGAGGTCAGAAACAGTAGCTCATCACTCCCCCTGCTGGTGCACTGAGCTATGCTCTGTCTTTGTAAATGTGTTTTTCAGACTCAGTGCAGCATGTCTCTTCTGTCAGTCTGAACTCTCCCCTGGAGCCGACGTGAGCTGAATATCAGACGAATATGACAGTTCTCTGACAGATCCAGCCTCGGTTTGTGTCTGTTTGTCTCCTGAGAGTCCACTGTGACATCTGTCCCTAAACCAGGTCTAAACCGGGTCTAAACCGGGTCTAAACCAGGTCTAAACCAGGTCTAAACCAGGTCTAAACCAGGTCTAAACCAGGTCTAACCAGGTCTAAACCGGGTCTAAACCAGGTCTAACCAGGTCTAACCAGGTCTAAACCGGGTCTAAACTGGGTCTAAACCAGGTCTAAACCAGGTCTAACCAGGTCTAAACCGGGTCTAAACCAGGTCTAACCAGGTCTAACCAGGTCTAACCAGGTCTAAACCGGGTCTAAACTGGGTCTAAACCAGGTCTAAACCAGGTCTAACCAGGTCTAAACCGGGTCTAAACCAGGTCTAACCAGGTCTAACCAGGTCTAACCAGGTCTAAACCGGGTCTAAACTGGGTCTAAACCAGGTCTAAACCAGGTCTAACCAAGTCTAAACCGGGTCTAAACTGGGTCTAAACCAGGACTAAACCAGGTCTAAACCAGGTCTAAACCAAGTCTAACCCAGGACTAAACCAGAACTAAACCAGGTCTAAACCGGGTCTAAACCAGGACTAAACCAGGTCTAACCAGGTCTATATATATATATATATATATATATATATATATATATATATATATATATATATATTATATTATTATATTTAGGTCAGGTTTTTTGAAAATATTTAATGTCTTTTACTGTTTTCCTTTTTTTTGTGGTGAATCTGAAACGAGCCTCAGTTGTTTGTGTTTGTTTTGAATCTGATTTAATGAAGCTGTGGAGTTTCATGTCTGAGTCTGAATCCACACAAAGAGCTCAGTGGGAGGAACGCTCCCTGTCTTTGTTTAAACCTGTATTTCTCCTTTTAACCACACTCCTGTTCTTTATTTGTCTCTCAACGACGCTCCTGTTCTTTATTTGTCTATTAACGACGCTCCTGTTCTTTATTTGTCTATTAACGATGCTCCTGAGGTTTTGTTCTTGTTTCAGACTCAGCTGTTTGTATTTTTTTGTCTGGAGCAGGTTTATATTTGTAGAAAGACAGGAGTGGGACCAGGCTGCAGCTGCAAACAGAGCAGCTTCAGCTGGATTTATGCAGAAAGTCAATATAAATCATCTTTAATCTCGAGGGACGAGAGTCTGAGAGGCTTGGGCTGAACTGAGAACAAACAGGTGCTTCTGAAGAAACCAGAGAAACATGACAAAAAGAGGCTGAATCTAGATCAGTCTTTAAAAACTAAAGTAATGTGAGTCTAACAAAGGAAACTAACCCAGGCCTGTCTCTAAAAAACTAAACTAGTCCAAATGTTACGGACTTGGTTTTTGATGCTTGACTCAGCCCTCGTCTTTTAAAAAGATTAAAGGAAAAAGCTTCATTAGTGCAGCTTCAGGGTCAGGGTCAAGTCAGGGTCAGGGTCAGGTCAGGGTCAGGGTCAAGTCAGGGTCAGGGTCAGGGTCAGGGTCAGGTCAGGTCAGGGTCAGGGTCAGGGTCAGGTCAGGTCAGGTCAGGTCAGGGTCAGGGTCAGGGTCAGGTCAGGATCAGGGTCAGGATCAGGGTCAAGTCAGGGTCAGGGTCAAGTCAGGGTCAGGTCAGGGTCAGGGTCAGAACAAACAGTTCAGCCATCAGCGTCTTAACTGTAATAAATGTAATAATTGTAGTAAATGTAGTAAATGTAGTAAATGTAGTAAATGTAGTAAATGTAATACTCCTTCTCTGGGGTTAATAGTGTTTATAGACGTTATTACATTGAGTTATTCAAACTAAGTCTAATGAAGACGAGAGCTCAACAGAAACACAGTTAAATGAATCCAGTAGAAACAGCTCTGACTCTTTATAAACCGTGAGTTTCTGCTGATTCTGAATGGATCTTATTTTAGTGCAGCCTGGTTTTATTCTGAAGATAAAGTGTGAGTGTTTTATTTCTGTCGAACGCTCGCCCCTCGGCCTCGGCCTCAGTCACAGGAGTATTTACAGCTGCCGCTCAGAGTATTCTAGGCTCAGGACTCAGTGACTCTGAGACACTCTGGGACACTCTGAGACACTCTGAGACACTCTGGGACACTCTGAGACACTCTGAGACACTCTGAGACACTCTGAGACACTCTGAGACACTCTGGGACACTCTGAGACACTCTGAGACACTCTGAGAGACTCTTGGACACTCTGAGAGACTCTGAGAGACTCTGGGACACTCTGAGACACTCTGAGACACTCTGAGACACTCTGGGACACTCTGAGACACTCTGAGAGACTCTGAGAACTCAAGGCACTCTGGGACACTCTGAGACACTCTGGGACACTCTGAGACACTCTGAGACACTCTGAGACACTCTGGGACACTCTGAGACACTCTGAGAGACTCTGAGACACTCTGGGACACTCTGAGAGACTCTGGGACATTCTGAGAGACTCTGGGACACTCTGGAACGTATCTGGAGACTCTGAGACTGAGCACAGACCTCCAGGACCCAGGTACAACACTTTTACAGAAGAGTGTCTCTGGAATTTCAGACATTTGAACATGTTCTAGTTGGATTTGAACAGGTTTTAGATGGATTTGAACAGGTTTTAGATGGATTTGAACAGGTTTTAGATGGATTTGAACAGGTTTTAGTTGGATTTGAACAGGTTTTAGATGGATTTGAACAGGTTTTAGATGGATTTGAACAGGTTTTAGATGGATTTGAACAGGTTTTAGTTGGATTTGAACAGGTTTTAGAGGGATTGGAACAGGTTTTAGTTGGATTGGAACAGGTTTTTACCTTAGATTTTAACAGGTTTTAGTTGGACTTGAACAGGTTTTAGATGGACTTGAAGGTTTTAGTTGGATTTGAACAGGTTTGAGATGGATTTGAACAGGTTTTAGTTGGATTGGAACAGGTTTTGGATGGTTCAGTCTTGGCTCCGCC